>JAODAL010003260.1:0-177330 GCA_025379985.1 Phyllomedusa bahiana
TTTAACCCTTTATACCCAAAGCTAGCCCCTCTCCCTTATCATAAAACCCCCATATATCACAAGCCACTCCTCTTCTATCATTAACATATATATACAGGCTCAGCTTTCTCCTATCATAAACCCTATATATCACAGAGCTCAGTTTTCTCTATCATATAACCCTAAAATATCAGAGCTCAGCTTATCTCCTCTATCATATAACCCTATATACCACAGAGCTCAGCTCCTCTATCATATAAGCCTATATATCACAGAGCTCAGCTCCTCTATCATATAAGCCTATATATCACAGAGCTCAGCTCCTCTCTCTATTACATCCTGTTCTGAGACAGGAGATCATAACCCACCTGACAGATTCAATTTATTGCCTTGTACGCTCCACTGAAATTCAAATATTTTAAAAGGCTTATGGGAAAAGAGCTGGGATAGTGCAGCGCCCCCTTAAGGCTCCACACACCAACGTGGTGTCTCTCCCTAATGCGGTAGCTTAGACTTTTGAGGCACACTCATGGCCTCTCACCTAGTCAGCTTCTCTGAACTAATGAGGGGCAAACACCCCAAAACAGCTGTCTGCTGATGAACTAACCTGCATGGCTATAGCAATCCCCTTCACATTGCACGGCTCAGTGAGTTGGATGTGACTTGAGGAATGCTACATCCAATAAAGGGCACTGCAGAGTCCCAGTTCTTTTCCCATACGCCTTTTAGAAGGATTTGGTAAAAGCATGTTCTCGCTGAATGCTATATAACATGTAGAAAACCCGTCTATGTCATGCACTGCTATTTGTTGCCAAACTCCAAGTGTGAAAAACTTTGGGAAGCAATAATTTATAAGGGGCAGGATGGCTCCCATGTGTCTGTATTCTTCTCATACAAAAGCCCCACCCCAAAACTTGCCACTGACCATGACTGTGCGATCCAATTAACAAGTTATAGGATATGCTATAAATCTCTGCCGTACATGGGTCCCACTTCTGCTGAGAACGAGGTTCCTGGTGGTTTCTGTAACTCCTATAGAGTTGCATGGAGAGAGCCATGGACATGTGCAGCCACCTCTCCATTCAGTCTCTGCTGGCTGGCTTGGACCAATGGCCATCCCATCAAGTGATGTAGGGCTCAGAGGACAGCTGTTCTGGGCATAGGACTGGGTTCCAGTGGTGTTAACGATCCTGTGGATCTGTGATGCGAACGCCACTTTAATGACTCCTATAACAATGGCTGATACATCCCCATTGTCTATAGCCATAGATGAATTTGTGTGGAATTTCTACTAAAGTGTAAAACTATCACTCAAAGTGATTTCCAACCCTTTTACCATGGTTTAACCACTGACAAAATGTAACCTTCTTGAAGACCCCCTAACCCATACCTTTTCTTTAAAGGGGTCTTTAATAGTGATGGCCTCTTCTTATCAGATAGGCCAACAAAATGAGATTGGTGAGGGTCCTGGCATCCCCAACTGATCAGATGACTAAAAGAAGCCACATCACCAGTACAGCGCCATACATTTTGTAATGGTTGTGTCTGGTACTGCAGCTTGCTGATTCTCAGTCCCATTCAACTAAATGGGATGAAGCTACGAGTCATTCGAGACAAGGGACCTATAAAATTTACAGAGCTGGTAGTGAAGAGCTGCAGAGCTCACCCGGGTGTCGCAACCTCATCTGTCAGTTCATCAGTGGAGTAAGGCCATAAATATCCGATATGAGGGGTCCAAAGTCTCCAAAGTTGGTCTTGTTATTGCTGTCTTTCAGGGAGCAGTTAATCCTATGACCGACAACCATTACTGGGAAAAGTAGTTCTAAGACGCCATTTACATGGTTTTGGCACCCACTGAGTGTTTGCATTTGAAAGGCCTAAATGGTATGTGAATGAATGGATGCATAGACTAGATGGTGCATACTCAGTATATGAGTTTTCTTTGTGTAGGTCGATAAATTATAGACTAGAAAACAATAATTGGTTTTGCATAACTAAAAAACTTTTTTGAAAAAAATGAACATAGGTGCACACTGGTGTGGCTGCAATATGCATACACATTCCAATATCAGTAGCACACTATTAACACTAAAAAACGATCAAAAGGAACATAAAAACCAACGAGGGGGCAGCCACTCCCCCATATGGACAGTCTAGAAAACAGTCTAGAAAACAATATTTGGTTCTGCACATCTAAAAAAACGTTTTTGAAAAACAGTCCGTATGGGGGAGTGGCTGAAGTGTGGAGGTCTGAACAGGCCCTAAGAGAGGTAACGTCAGTGTAGGTTCCCACCTGTATTGAGGTCCCCTTGTTGATTGGCAGGTGCGCTTACGCAATTTTGATCAAAATTGTGAACTAAGAACCTCAAATATTTTTCATGTATTCTAAGCAGCCGAAATGCTTTTCCAAAAATTCCTATGTGCCTTTTGATAGTTTTTTTAGTGTTAATAGTGTGCTGCTGATATTGGATTCCGTTTGATAATCCATAGACTATTGCGTTTTTTTCTTGTCCTTTTTCAAAATCGCACAAGCAATGCATCCATTTTTGTAACTTGTCAATGTTATGTATGCAGCTTTCTGCGTATTAAACAAACTTTTTTGCATATAGTATTTTTTAAAAAAAATATTAACAACAAAAGGTTTGAAATACATGAAACAGAACAGAAATGGGTGCAAACGTTAAGAAAATAGACGCAAAAATTTTGGGGGGGGGTCTTAACCTATAGGTTAAACAGAGATGAAAAAAGTGATATGAATGGGGCTCAATGCAAACTCACTGCCATAAATCAGCCATCGTCATACACAGAACTGCTCCGATTTCCCGCGCTAAGGCCGCACTCGAACCAATGCGTAAGTAAAAACTCCAAAGACAAAGCGTTAGCATTAGCAATTTTTTTTATTTTCCTTTTTTGTTGCATAGGAAATGCAGTATTCGTTTCCAGTAATTGTATTGTAATGTAAGAGTTGGTTGCACTAATGGCTGAGTACAAGAGTTAACTAATCCACACACCAGCTCAAAAAACCTGCAGAGATTTAGTCGGATAACAATTCATACCCACAGTGATTCTCAACCAATTACAATTTTTTTTTTTTTTCACAGAACACAGTAAAAAATAAACTGATAACAAGCATGAGTAAATACATGGTAGGAGAGGCACGGAGAGCCTGATTCATAAAACTGTATTAACGCAGGCACACAGGGATTTCACTGAAGATCATAAAAACACCCATTATGGGGCGATTAATTAAACACAAAGATAAGGGTTTAACATGGTCAAGAGCCAGCTTGGCTGCAGCGCGTAATTCAATGAAGAGCGGAGGATTGTGAGAAATGAAGAGATAAAATAAATGGGGGACAGAAGATTCCCACGGCTACCAAAAACATCCCACCTAGTCCTGCAAACAAAGGCCCGATTCCTAATGCAATCCCCAGCTTGTATGGATGCCCGTCCTCACCTGCTGTCTGCACCCTTGACTTATGCCAACAATGTATGGTTGTGTGAGTCTGAAGAGACTGGGGACAAAGAACCCATTCAATGGACTATATGTCCCAGAGTGCTCACAGCTGAAGGGTTTGGTGCAACGTGTTGTGTCTGTATTGTATCATGAGGGTAAGGGCCTATTATAATCGGATGTAGGAAGCTTTTTGCATAAATATCAAATGTAAAAATGCACGTGGGTCGCATCTTGTAAAGGCCGTATTGCATCCTACAAAGCTCTAGCCTTAGGCTACGATGTACAGATATTGTCTGAAAAATATTGTAATATTCTGCAATCCTCTGGGTGATAAGACTTCTAACACAAGGTATAAGAGGAGGCACAATTTTTTTGTACTACATACACACATGTATGTTTTATTCATATATGTACACTATATATATATATATATATATAGTGTATGCAGTGTGTATATATATATATATATATATAGTGTATGCAGTTTGTGTATATATATATATATATAGTGTATGCAGTGTGTGTGTGTGTATATATATATATAGTGTATACAGTGTGTGTTTGTATATATATATATATATATAAAATTGTATGTAGTGTGTAGATACACATTTATATGTAGTATATACTATATATATAAACAAGCACACATATATATGTATATATGTACACACTTATACATGTATATATGTGTGTATACATATATATATCACACACACATATAAGTGTATATATAGTATATACTAGTATATAAGTGTTTGTGTATATATATATATATATACACACACACACTATATACGACTTTATATCTATATATACATATATAGATATATATATATATATACACACACACACACACATATAATGTACATATATGAATAAAATAGAAAATAAGAGGAAATCTGCATCATATCCCACATTTATTAAAATATATTATAAACAGTTAGAAATTGCATAATAAATTAATGTTTTAAAAATTTCCAATTCGGTTAAAACAAAAAAAAAAAGTCTCCTTATGATGAAGGTGCAGATTTCCTCGTCATCGACAATTTTAAATTTTCCATAAATTCAAAACTAATCAGCCCAAAAAATGAGAAAGGAATTTATATAAATGAAGTTCACGTAACCATTTTTAAATTCTTGACTTTTTAGGACAGTTAGAAATACTGGATAAACCATTCCCACGCCATTTTCTAAATTTTAACAATATTTTTAAAAATTTTGAGAGCAGCTGTCGAGATAGGAAAGTTTCGGCACTTTAGTGGTGACCCAAAAGAAACAATTCTGAACGTCATAGTTGATCGAGGCCAGCTTGCCCAGATGAAGAAATAAAAAATTTCTAAACGAACTTTTGTCACAAGCCATAAAATATAAGGTGATCGAAATTTACAGACCCGAGGATTTGAGGAACTTATAATTGATGCTGTACATTAACTTGCTATAGAAAGGTTGACATTAATGTA
This sequence comes from Phyllomedusa bahiana, assembly GCA_025379985.1. Classification (NCBI taxonomy): domain Eukaryota; kingdom Metazoa; phylum Chordata; class Amphibia; order Anura; family Hylidae; genus Phyllomedusa; species Phyllomedusa bahiana. The sequence continues at coordinate 4,900 of JAODAL010003260.1, forward strand.
ATCATTATAAGGAAATGAGCTGTGGGATAACACATTTATTAACCAATGATATCAGGTCCGTCCACCACCCATATTTCAAAGAGACTTTAAATCCCAAAAATGTTACGGTTCTCGGGAGGGGATAGAAAAATGGATCAGACAGAAACAATGGCTCACATGTATTTGCAGTATTTGCATTGTACAGTATAATGATACATAGGTTCATATATTTCATGAATCAGGCCCAAAGGTTGTACAGAATAAAATAATTTGATTAAAAACACACAAAAAGGTTCATACAGTATATATAGCGCTTGAATATGAAACCATCATAATGATTTTGTATTGATTTTTTTTTTTTTGATAGGAGATCTGGTGTGAAGATGGGAAATTATTGGCTCACCATTTGTTTCAACCTAAAATAATCAGGATTGTGAAATGAAGTAACAACTGATCAAACAAAGTAACAACTTTCCCGTAAGATGTAGGCTTTCAGAAAAAAAACAAAAACAAACAAACACAAAGAATTTACCAAATAAAAATCAGAAGTAATACTGAATTTAAGTAAGTTGATGTATACCTCCAAAATACTGAAAAACACCCAGAAAAAAAATCAGTAGAATTTGCATTTTTTGGTGACATACTTAAAAAAAATAAAAAAATTTGTCCAAATAAAAAAAAATCAGGCTAAGATGAAAAGTATTTGAGAAATGACTAAGCAGCATGGGACTGCATGCATATTGATGGTATGCTTATTTTACATCAGAAGATTCTGACAGACAGCAAAAGGCTCACGGTGTAGAAATTTCTTTCTTTAGAAGAGCATATAATACAGGTTTCACAGGCACTACAATTTATAAATCTGATATTTTGCTGGTTTTTTATCATGTAATTCATTCTGTCCTAAAGCTGGCATCTTCATAAGAAAGAAAAGGCAAGGACTGGAAGTTAACGGAAGAACAAAAAAAAAATTTTTTTTTTCTCAAAAAGTTGATCGTATCTGGTCTCACGTAGGGTTAGTGCATAGTTTCCATGCAGAGAAAAACACTGCTATGCATTTACACGGATGAACAGAAGAGCTAGATCAGCCTAACCAGTTACAGAGGCCTCAATCTGTTAGCCGGCACATCTTAGCACCACGTCATGAATTTTTGAAATTTCCAAAACCAGTATGTTGTTCGGGCCATACACAGCAGTCCCTTTGTTATCTGCACAATGGAAAAGTGTTCATCCACTAGGCTGGGATTTAGAAGAATAAAATAAATTTCAAACATATAGACTGATGTGGTGAGGCCAAAAGACAACTGAAAATTAGCCCCGACACACAAGCACTTAGTATTGGATAGCCCTGGCCAAAAGTGGCAATGGTGTCTGACCGATTTCATTGCCACTGAGCCTCTCCTGCCAATATAATCCAGCTACATACCCCGTTTTCACTAAATTTGTTCTACAAAGGCTTTCGACTCTCCCTTCCTACCCCACAAAAAAAAATTCTACGTTAACAGAGACACAATGCAAAGTACAATATTGATCGACTTTTTATTCGAGTTATATGTGTATATATGTATATCACCACAAGAAAAGAAAACTATGAAGTTGAAGCGTTTTTGTGTTGCTCTTAAGAGAAAAAAAAAATAACACTGTTATTCTAAGCTGAAAAATAGAAGAAAATCGGAAACCAAAGAAAAGCGAAGAACAAACTGCCTTGGGATCTGCATATTGCTACCGGGTGATGGATATGGTGACTGGAGAAAGTGTGTGTATCTTTCAATTCCTTCGTTGTGGGATGTGCAGCAGAGTTGCTTTCATCTTGTAAAGAAAAAAAAAAAACATAACCCCCCCCCCCCCAAAAAAAAAACAGCAGCGCAATCCGGCTCAAGTGTGCAGCAACCTGGCCAATGAACAGTGGACTTGCTATACAACGGTCAGTAGGGAGAACCTTCCTTCATTAGATTAGTGTTCTACAGAAAATTGACCTCCTCTTCTCTCGTCACGACCCAGGAACATAGGACATGTGTTTTTATAAAAGTGCATTGACAATAAGAGATCCTCGGCAAAGGTCACTATGAAATGGCCAAAGCTACAGACGCGTCTCATCTTGTAGTGTTATCCTAAGCACAGCTTATGATCCCAGGCGTGAAGAGAAGGTGCACCGCAATTACAGGACAGGACTAATTACGCATCAGCCCCTAATATATACACCCCATGCGAACACGCAGGGGACAAGTGTCCAAATTTACAAAATTTATTCTTGTTATGGTTACAGTAACTATTCATTACCTAAGAGGGGATGTCGTTTTTTTTTTTCTACAAGGACAAGCCACAAAATTAGGTTTGTTAAGTGCAAGGTATTTTTGAATTGTTACATTTGTCCGATTTAGTTGAAAAGGAAATTTTTCTTTATAGTGAAGACAGAAGTAAAAGTCAAATTTAAGTATCACCTGTCTTCAATATATCATATGTACACCTAAAAAAAACGAAAAAAAAAAAAAAAAAAAACATGAATTTTTTTATTTTAAAATAAAATTTTTGGAATTATTGTTTTAAAAAATATTTAAAAGTTTTGATTTTTTTTTTCTTCACTGGACCACTGAGCTGACTTGTTGATTTGACAGGTGGTGGGAAATTTATGTGGCGTATTTTCTACAGGATACAGGACAAGCCACAAAATTAGATTTGTTAAGTGCAAGGTATTTTTGAATTGTTACATTTGTCCGCTTTTTTTTTCATTATAGTTAAGACAGAAGTAAAAGTCAAATTTAAGGATCACCTGTCTTCAATATATCATATGTGCTATGTACACCTAAAAAAATGGATTTTATTTTTATTTTAATCTCAAATTTTTGAACTTATTCTTTTACAAAATATTCTGATTTTTTTTTCTTCACTGGACCACTGAGCTGATTTGTTGAATTGACGGGTGGAGGGAAATTTATGTGGCATATTTTCTACAGGATAGAGAAATAGGTAGACAGACATATGAGATAAAGATACATAGAAGACAGATAGCTAGCTAGATGGACATATGACAGAAAGAGAAAGAAAGAAAGAGAAAAAGAAAGAAAGAAAAAGAAGGAAAGAAAAAAGAAAGAAAAAAAGGAAAGAAAAAAGAAAGAAAAAGAAGGAAAGAAAAAAAAAAGAAAAAAAAGGAAAGAAAAAACAAATAAAAAAAAGGAAATAAGTAAAAAGACAGATTTCTAACTAGATAGAAATATGAGATAAAGATAGAATGAATGAAAGAAAAAGAAAGAAAGAGAAAAAAGAAAAAGAAGGAAAGAAAAAAGAAAGAAGGTAAAAGACAGATGGCTAGCTAGATAGACATATGAGATATAGATGGAAAGAAAGAAAGAAGACAGATGGCTAGCTAGCTAGTCATAAGAGATAGATAAGGAGACAGATAGACATATATGAATTATAAACAGATAAACATGTGAGAGATAGATAGGGAGACAGATAGACAGACATGAGAGATAGATAGAAGAGAGCTAGATAGGCAGATAGACGTATGAGATATAGATAGAAAACATGGTGATATATAATCTGTAAAACAAGTTTAATTGTTTTGCTAATTATTTTTTAAATTTAATATCTAATTCATTAAAATTGCATCAATTTCATTGATTTTCTAGCCCATGTTCTAAGAACTTTCTAATATGTTACAATGGAAAAGGCCTCGCATTTCTTCTTCTATTCACACTGCATATTTTGAGTTCATTAAATTGCACTTCATTACAGACATTATTATGTATAGTTGCGTTTACAGTATTTCAGATGTAATTTCTGTCCTTACGCTGCACACCCAGTATTACTGCGCCTATGTCAAATATTGCAATTTATATATATAAAAAAACAGAATACAGATTTGAGCCTCTATGATTTCCTGCTGTATTTTCAATACGATGTTCAGATGAACAAAAAGTAAACTTCACGAGTTTGATACTTGACACACATTTGTCGTCTAACATCCTTGACCGCCTACGTAATGTTTTAAAGCCTTTAAAACATTTTATATCGCCGGAGAAAATCTTGAGAAATCCTCAACCTCAGAGTCAGACCTTAAGTGACAAAAGACTTAAAAATACAGCATACCTGTAACGTCCCATTTAAAATGGTAATTTAGTGGCCCATACTTCTCAAGTATAGGAATATGCTATACCGGTGCGAGAAGAAACAAGATAATTTTATTTAAATACATACAAAAAGGAAACCGGTAAGTTTTAACTTAAATCCAGTTCCCATTGGAAAAAAAAAAATCTCCCCGACCAATACCAAAAAAAAAAAATAATAATTCTAAGAGCGTTGTCGTTATATTAAACAATCCAAAAAATCTGCAAAGCTAAATTGACAGAAAATTGTCCTCATTTAAACAACAATACAAAAGTCCTGCATTATAAAATAGGGTAGAATAAATCAGTGTACTCATTAAAACTATACAACATACAAATTACATATCTGAGTGGGCAGTTTGCTCTCTTTGCAATTATGTCTACACAACACAATCAACAAAAATCACCCAAAAAACAAAAAAAATTTTAAAAAAATTGAACAAAAACCCTACGACTGCCCGTAGCTATTGCTTAGTTTGCATGTTTATAAAAGGGTGTATTTGTATTGTATGTACAACCAATTTACTGGTAACGCCTTGACTTATAGCAAGGTTCTGACAAAATGTTTGTCTAGGCTTTATTTCCCTTCACTGTGAAGCACTGCAAGCTGCTGTTTTAGTGCACATATGTCATAAGGTAATGCCCAGCTAAGTGCTATAGGAAAGGCAAAGGATGCTGGCTACAGAAAAATGGACACAATTCACTAACACTCACACAATACAACTACTCAACCACGTATCAGACACATATGAAAAAATCCAAAAAACATTTTATTCGTTTATTTCTTTTTTTTTTTCTTCTTAAATAGAGAGAAACCGGTAAACAATTTTTTCAGAAGTTGGAAGGTTTTTTTTTTCAGTTTTTTTTTTAAAAACGTGCATATAAAAATGGGCGTTAGAACCTCTTCTCTACTGAATGTGGGTTGATTGCTGTCTGCTAATAAAAATGGGGTGTGGGAGGGGGGTAGGATTTTATTTTTTAAGGAAAGGAAGTCAGTTTTTTATCTCTTTAAGGCTTGCTTGTGATAGGAACGGTTGTAACACACAAACGAAAAAAAAAAAAAATTAAATTGCTCAAAGCAGGGTACAGCTTAGTGCTTCACAGTCTGACTGCTTCTCTAAGAGGCCCCTCCTGCATGTGCATTTGTAGTCACAAAAAGATACGATGACTAAACACCTAACACACTGCGTCAAGTGCAGCACCGACTTTGGTCAAATAAAAAAAAATAAAAGAAAAATTAATAATTGCTAAGCTTTTCTACATGATATAAGCAGGTATTGCATATTTTCATTGATCAGGGAAAAAAAAATAATAATAATAAAGGAAGACTCTAAATAAATTGTCACAATGCAGCAAACATCCCCCCAAAATACTGATCTCCTACGCAAAATAGCACAGACACTACAAGACTAAGCACACTACTCCTACTGGTGGGATATAACTAAAATATCTATCTACATGGTGAAGCCTGCAATGTTGGACATAAAAGTCACATTTACAAGAAAAAAAAACAAAAAAAAAGTGTCTCCAAAACGCGTGACTGAGGAATTCTCTCCCCACTATCTATATAGGAACATGTGCAACAATTTCACAAATAATCGCTATCCAGGGCAAGGCACATTGATATGGAATTTATTTCATATTCGTGCAAATTAACCTATCGGCTGCCGGAGAGGCCTGCGATGTACTGCAAACTGCATCCCAAGCCATCACTGCGCACCCAAAAGTGTTAAGAGGAAAATAAAAATATCATAAAAAAATACTAGGAAAAAAAAAGAAAAAAAAAAAAAGATGAGGAGCAAAGTGTCTTCCCAAGAATTTCATGGATTTGATTGTACAGGACAGTAGCAAAAAGCCCTCCAATAGGACTGAACACGCAGAGTTTAACTCCTTCACTGCCAAAAAAAAAAAAAAAAAAAAAAAAAGGGCGGGGAGCCCTATTACAGCTGCAACGGGGGAGAGGGTAAAAAGGCAAGTGCCTGGAATAAGGATTAAAATGTCTTGTCTTAATGCGCTCTACTTTATCCTACTTTAAGTATATAAAAATGAGATACTAACACTAAACATGCAGAGACATTTTTTTTTTAATTCTGACGGACAAATCTGTCTGCCGGAAAGTATATAATATATGTATATTATAGGAAACCTCCTTAAGGTTGCATGCGAAGCAAAGGGATGCTTCGCTGTCTGGTAGAAAATAAATCATGTGTATTCTGTTTATTTTGTTTTTTGACTTTTTTTGTCCTTTTTCGTCTTTTTTATTTAAGTACATAACACACATAAAGTCTATGATTCAATTTTAATTTTTTTTTATTTTTCAGCAATTGCTGAACACCCCCCTCCCTCCCCTTCCCACCTCCTCTAGATCAATCAGTGTTTATAGTCCAGAGAACGAAAGTGATGGAAGCACAATAAAATAAAAAATAAAAAAAAATAACAAAATTGACATGGATACAATCTGGACATTTCTAAAGATCCTGAGGCGCCTGACTAAATCTTTTCACTGGGAAATTTCGCCTTTTTTTGTCTGAATTGGCATAACCACTAATAGTGACTTTAGCTTATAAAATGAACAAGTATTATGATTCCATTTTAGTTATGTGCTTTGATAAAAGAAAATGATTACTTAGCATTTAATGTAGTTAACATATTGTGGTAAAAGCACCGTTATGTTTTATAATATATATATATTTTTTTTTAGATTTTCTTTTTTTTAACTTTTAAGGGATACAAGTTTAACAATAAAAAACATAAAAAGCAAAAATAGCTCCCCTTTCTTTTGCAAGGCTGTTTTTTTTTTTTTTTTTTTTACCCCCATAATTTAGAGTCCCGGGGTGGTAGGACTTTGAAAAAACAAAAATAGAATTTTCAACAATCTCTATCTTACAAAGATATTTACCTATCCAATGAAATTGCACTTTACTCAATCCGAACATGATTGTTTTGATTGGTTCCTGTCAGTTTCTGTCAAAACAGACCATCTTCCCCATTTCTGTGTTTCTGTGTCATTGTTGAAAATTTGTCTCAGAAAAAGCTTATTTTGTAAGTGCAGCATTTTTTTTCTCACATGAATCATAAAAGTTCTGGACAATTTTTTTTTTCTTTTGTTTTTTCTTTTTTTTTTTTTTAGCATTGCTCTGCAACTTGAATGAAACTCTATGTTAACAGCTTCCTTGTGGGTCACGGATGTGATAACTCCTTGAAAGAAAGAAGGGTGGACGTTTTGTTGATATGTTAGTGAAAACATCTTGTCGCAGTTGTGTCCTTTGAAACAACTTCATCAGTTCCGCGGGGGGGGAGAGAGAGGGGTCGTTAAATTACAAAAAGAAAAAAAAAAAAGTGCAGTTTGTGATAACCAATGTTGCACATTTCGTGCGTTTTTAGCACAATCCTTTTTTTTTTCCGGTGAAGTAGCACTCAAAACATCTGCAAAAAGAAAGAGAAAATATGGAGGCTCTGGACCACGAGAGGGTTGACTTCCATGTTTTCTGAAACAACTGTAGTGTGGTCTTAGTCATAGTAGTAGGTTCGTATTACATGTCATATTACATGTAAATTTTAAGAGTGCTTTAAGTCTTAAAGGGGGGGGGGCTTCTCTTCCACGACTCCTCAAGAAGTTTCATGACCTTGGACATATTAAGGGAGTGGCTCTGCAGAAAATGCTGGGCTTCATGATGAACGTGTTTTACAGCAAGTTGGTAAGAAAAAGAAACAAAAAAAAAAAAAAAGAAAAACCAGACTAAGGCTACCCAGAACCACCTACTGTTTACACTACCAATGAAACACTTCAAATGCCATGATGCCCAGCTTTTCCCGGCAAGAACTTTCTTCAGACCCCAAGGTGAGAAAGTAATCATAAAAAAGTAAGGGAAGTAAGGCTGATTATAAAGGGCCATTGCCATGCGACCACGTAAGATTCTTTTTTTTTTCTTCTTATGAAACGTTGTTATGCTGTTGACACAAGTCTTCCCCTTCCATTGGAGCGAAGCAACTGTGCCGCGTTGTCACCATTTTCTTCCATGTTACAGAGATGGGAAGGGCCAGGTGGTCTGTCATGTGTGTGATAGAAATCTGTAACCACTATCCCAGGTACCAGGACTGTAAAGACACAAAAAAACCACAAAAATATTTTAGACATTTTGTATTTTATGGCAAATTTATCACGGTAACATCAACTTGACTGGTTTGGTAACTTCAAGACATTCCACCAGTTATCAACTAAAGCTATGTTCACACGGCTAAGTTTGGGACGTATTTCGGTCCGTAATTACGCGCCGAAGTGCGCAAATTACGGGCCGAAAACGTCCCTTCATTACGGAAATTTCCCACAGTTTCTCATAGAGAACTATGGATTTACGTCTCCCTCCCCGCCCGGCGAAGCCGCCGGCGGGGAGATAATTGACATGTGAAATTACTGGGCGCAAATACGCGCCGCTAGTAATTTCACGTCAATGGGCCGGCGAAGTCGGCCCCCTGCCATCCCCCGTCCCCCGCCCCCCCCGGTCCAACGGCGTAATTGCGGGCTTAATTACGGCCCGCAAATACACCGTGTGAACATAGCCTAAGGCAACCATTTGAGTGGGAGCATTTTTTCATTACCAGAGATGTTAACGGGAATTTGGCTTATTGATACAAGGAACATAAAGGATATAACATTGACCTTTAGGCTATTTCACCGGGAAATTTTCCTGAACGTATTTCATCCGAAATACCCCGGGTGCGCAAATTACGGGCAATACGTTCTAGTAACTACGGAAATCCACACCATGAAAAACTATGGATTCATCTCTCTCCCTCTTGGCAAAACCCGCCGCGGGGAATAAGTACATGTGAATTAAACCCAGGGGCGAACCACCCGCTGGAAATGAATGTCTATGGCCCGAGGGTGCCGCCCCCTCCCCCGCCCCCGCCACAGGGCTAATTGGGGGGCGTAATTACTCCCGAGTTAAGCCGGGGAAACTCCCTTGGGGCCACATTTTAAAAAAAACTGCTGGGTCAAAAAAACGCTCTTTTCCCCATAAACCAATCAAGCCATAGCAACCAATCATTTCATATAGTGCTCTTGAAAAATGAGAGGAGCGCTCTGATTGGTTGTGATGGGAAACAAAGTGAGTTTTAGACCTAGACAGTTTTTCATACATGTGGCCCTTAGTCTTCCATAAAACATTCATTTCAATATGAAAAGCATTACAACCATATAAAAAATAGTATTACAAATATATAAAGAGCTATCAGAGAAGAGGAAGGATTAAGCTTAATTATCTAATCAAGAGCACATGTTGTTATATTCTTACCCAAATACTCCACAAAGATGACAACAAACGCCCCAATGCACATTTCACCAATGCTTCCTCAGGGGGTGTGTAAATGTTGTAATGCTTTTTGAATTGGAAGGAGCCCATTTTTTTGTATACGCTTGATCCACATATGGTCGCACCTATTTTGTGTTGACATCGTTCATCTCTATTGATTGTGTTTTTTTCTAGTATTGTTTCTATTTTACTTTCAATACAATATTACTTTTATAATATGGTATTGAGTCCTCTTTTCCTTCTTTTTGTGTTATGCTTTTGTAGTAGTAGTGTATGAAGCAAATCTGCTCTGTGCGAACCATTATCTCAATATTGTAGGAGACCATTTATGGTAGATTCACTGTTTTTACATAGAAATACATTACTCATATGTTACCACAGCTTATTTTTGAGTGACAAAGCCATATAGTATTATGTTTTGTGATTTTGTTTGGAGATACTGTGTATTTTGACATTAGTACCTGGCCAATGTATCCTTTACGAGCTTTCCTTGTTTTAACCCTGCTGTCCTGTTCGGTCAAAAATGACCGAATTTGAAATTTGATATTTTTTTTAAAATATTCATTATGCGGTTCTGAAACTTGTGGTTCATTGACTTTTCCTCATTTGAGGGGTTCTTACTAATAGCAGTTTTTATTTACTTTTTGCTCCACGTCTTTTTCTACACTTTTGTACTGTTTGGTCAAAAATGACCGATAGCCTTTTATACTAATCTCCAGCCATTTTTTGAAAAAAATAAAATAAAAGATTTATAATCTCATTTTGCTCTATATAGCTCATCTACTACTATGTATCAATTTATCTAGGTCCTTTTGGTCCATGCAGAGTTACACATACATACATTTTCAAATTATGATACTGTAGATGGATTCCTTTCCAGTATAGTTATATGCTGTTCTTATAGAAATGGTTCAATTCAGTTGTCAACCTTTCACATGGTAAATGTGAATTATTTGTCTTAGCTGGTTCCTTGTATTAGCTGGTTCTATTATCTAATGATGACCTGAAAAGAGCACTAATCAATTCTGTCTGACAAAATGTGTTTGTTTTACTTTGGGCTGCTAAAGGGGGTGTAAGCCTGCAAAGTATGGCATAAAATATGGACTCTGTGCGACAGCATAAGTTCATAGGCTGTAAACGCTCAGGTATACATAGGAAAAAACCCTGGAGAAAGAGCTGAAAAAATCAAGGTATGCGAGTAGTTTTGGATTTGACACATGGACTCAAAGGACAAAATGTGACATGTGACAATTTTTTCACATCACACCAACTGGGGCGGATGTTGCTGAAAAGAAAAATGACCATGCTGGGTACTGTTAAAAAACATAAGCCAGAACTGCCGCATGGTATCCTCAGTAAGAGAGACGTTTAGGGTGCATTCACACAGTGCAGTTTTGGTGCGTTTTTTGCATGCGTTTTTTTGTGCAACAATGTACAGCATTAATTGCTGTGCCTTCCTGCACAAAAAACGCATAAAAAAACCGCACCAAAACCGCACTGTGTGAAAGCACCCTTATAGATCTACGTTTTATTTTACTGAGGATACAACAGTAGTTTCTTACGTTCCCAAAAAACACAAACAGGTCATTCTGATGAGCACAATGCACCATGATAATGCAATCAGTAACCGAGGCGACAGAAAGCCAGACATGATTTTACATTACAATGCCACAAAAGTGGCAGTTGATACTCTAGATCAACTCATAGGCACTTACTCCTGTAAACGCAAAACTAATCGGTGGCCAATGGTTGTTTTTTACAACATTCTTGATGTGTCGGCGTACAATGCATTTGTGTTATGGCGTGAAATAGACCCAAACTGGAACAAAAATAAACTATATAAAAGAAGAATTTTTTTTAGAGGAGTTGGGAAAATCACTGTTTAGCCCATATATTGAACAAAGAAAGGTAACACCCAGAGATGATGGAGCTGCAGCCATTGACCACAGGATCCAACAGCATGCTGAAGAAAGTGAACCAAGGGCTTCCGCTAGCACTGCGACGATACCCACGGCCTCCATCAGCAGTGCAACCAGCCTAAAACAGAAACTATGCACCTTCTGTCCAAGATCACGTTATCACAAATCAAATGTGATATGTTGCAAATGTGCAAAGTACCTATGCAAAAGACATGCAAATACTTGTGACGAATGCAAACAGTAAATTTAGCACCTTGAACCTTATTTTACATAGAAAAAAAATAGACTTTTTATTTTTTTGTTTGTTTTTTTAAAAAATATATTTACATACAGTTTGATGTTACTAGTTAGAGTTTACAGTTTTATAAAGATTTTTTTTGGGGTGCAAATGTGCAATATGTATGAATAATGCAATAAGGCCATGTAACATTTTTTGACACAAAAAAAATAAAAATTAAGTTTTTGATTTCATTTTTCATTTGTTTATGAACAACCATGTCATGTTCACATACAGTATAATAATGCAAAAGAAATTCAAATAAAACACTTAAATTATTTAAAAATCCAGACTTTAATAGGCCCGGTCAAAAATGACCGGAACATTATATGCAGTGGCATAGCTACAGGGGTTGCAGCGGTCGCACTTGCGACCGGGCCCCTGAGCCAAGGAGGCCCCGCGGGCCCCCGCTCGCCACACGCTGCATCGCTGGCTCACATAGAGCCCGCTACGCAGCGATTGCCGCCTGCGCGGTGCAGGCGGCGATGAAGCTAAGCGGCCGGCATACACCGATACCGGCCGCTTAGTACAGTGAAGGCCGCGGCGGGATGAGATCATCTCATCGCGTCGCGGCCTTCACTGTACTAAGCGGCCGGTATCACCACCGCCTGCACCGCGGTAAGTATTAGTGTTATTAATTTCTGCTACCTGCCTGTACCTCACTATATACCTGCCTGCCTGTGCCACACTATACCTGCCTGCCTGTACCTCACTATATACCTGCCTGCCCCTCACTATATACCTGCCTGCCTGTACCACACTATATACCTGCCTGCCTGTACCACACTATACCTGCCTGTACCTCACTATATACCTGCCTGCCTGTACCTCACTATATACCTGCCTGTACCTCACTATATACCTGCCTGCCTGTACCACACTATATACCTGCCTGTACCTCACTATATACCTGCCTGCCTGTACCACACTATATACCTGCCTGTACCACACTATATACCTGCCTGCCTGTACCTCACTATATACCTGCCTGTACCTCACTATATACCTGCCTGCCTGTACCACACTATATACCTGCCTGTACCTCACTACCTGCCTGCCTGTACCTCACTATATACCTACCTGCCTGCCTGTACCTCACTATATACCTACCTGCCTGCCTGTACCTCACTATATACCTGCCTGTACCTCACTATATACCTGCCTGTACCTATCTATATACCTGCTTGTACCTATCTATTTACCTGCCTGTACCTATATATATATATACCTGCCTGTGGGGAGCTGTACCTATCTATATACCTGCCTATGGGGACCTATACTGGTAGGGGGCCCCGAGCTGAGGTTTTGCACCCGGGCCCCTGAGTCTCTAGCTACGCCCCTGATTATATGTGTATAGTAGAACCGAACAGAACAGCAAGGTTAATATTACAAAATCATGTTATATAAAAATTGCAGCCTTATTTTGTCATCAAATGTGCCTTCCAATAAAATAAATGGAAATCCTACATTTTTTGTTCTATTGCTACCTCTCGCAGTATATGTGGGCTATAATGTGAAAGTTCCTTTCTCAAAAAGGCTAATGGACAGGATTATGCATACACAAGACAGGCATAGACCATTAGGATAACTATGCAAGTCAGTGACTGGATGACCAGACGATGGAACCATCACTTCAAAATGGCTGACTATAGTTGCAACTTCCTGTCCCTAGTTATAGCAAGAACAAAGGCTCCAAAGCTCAAACTATTAACAAACTTTAAACAAGCACAAATACATTACTTTGGTAGACAGGTTCTTTAAATAGCAACTTAAAATATGGGCAGACACAATATGAACAAATTATAATGTTTATAACTGGATAGGCCGTATTCACTCCTCAACATTCCAGATGTTAAAATGAGGACACCCTTTGAAAAAGAGATGAACCTGCCAAACAGTGTGCATACAGGAGGTATGCAATATGGTAACCAGGAGTGTCAAAAACCATTACCAACTCATTTCTGGGTTATCTCACACAACATCATTTTGGAAGCCTCTTTAATCCACGAAATTTGTGCCATGATCTCTTACTCACCCCAAGGCAGTTCCACAAAAAAGAGGACTGAAGGCCCTTATACTCATTACAGAAAAGTCCACCAAACCTGATGACATTGGCATGACTGGTGGACTAAAGAAAGGTGGGGGGGGGGGCACTAACTCTTCTCTAACTCTTCTCTGGCAGATGATGTTGCAGAAAGGAAAATTTGAGCATTTGATCCTTTCAGACTAACTTACATATAGGGGACACCCTCAGACTCTTGTCTGACAGATAATTTGAGGAAAAAGAAGATTTGTGCATATGTTCCTTTTGTTCTAAAGGGAGCGGCTTGGCTACCAGAAGTGTCTTTTGCAGCTTACTACACTCTTCCCATTGAAAATACATGCATGCTCAGTTGAACTGAGCATACATGTATATAGAGGCAGGGTAGGGTGTATGTGTTAAAGGGCATTCCTCAGCATGCTGTTTCACTGAGATTTAGCAGTTTTGCACTTAGACTTTGTCTCCTCAGGCTGTGGGTGGTTCTACAGCAGCGATCAGAATATTAAACTTCTAGCAAGCTGTTACTCTGACAGTGAAGGAGCTTGTTATCTCTAACAAGATTACAGATAAAGCCATACTTTTCAGTCCTCACAGCACATGTACCTTTTGTTTAGTGAAGCTAATCTTGTTAGATATAATTAGTTTGCTTGGATCTCAGTCCCACAGTGGGATGATGTCACTCTCTGCTCTTAACTAGTCGACGTTTGTCTGGTGTGCAGGTCACCATAGCATCCTGCACTTGAAAAATGCTCTTATCTTGTGATTGAAGTGAAATCTATTGACCAATGTATTTAGAAAAAGTCTTCATTTAACTGTCCCTTTATGTTGAAAGCTAATCCTCCTAGTGAGAAAACCCCTTTAAGAAAAAGTACGGACATATTCATGCTAGGCCTGCCTGAAGAAGACCAAGCCATTCCTCACTGACCTAAATAGGAAGAACATGTAGGGAAAGAAAAGTGTCTATCCAAAGAATTCGTGAACCTTATTTATTAAAATTGACTAAATTGTTTCCCATAGCAATTGTGGAAGCTTAGCTGTGATTAGTTGCTGCGACCAATATGGACGGTGCTTCTTGTTCCATGTCTTCCATTAGGACAGAATGCTGGATTCGTTCTCCAGGTTCAGCTCTATTTTTTTTCTTACCAAATTTGCAAAGTATTTGCTTGCAAACAAAAAAAGTGGATTTCAAAAGTCTTAAAACAGCTGGAACGTAATATTCCTCCGTCACAAGTAACCTAATCGTACTATAATAATACAAGCATCGTATAACCGCCTTGTGATCCCTCCAGCCAATGAGATCAGAGGTTTTTTTATGATTGCTTTCTTTCCGGGACTAAAACCTTTAGTCAGTGATTGGTTGCTGTGGGATACAGACCATTTACATCCTGTAATTAGATTTAAAGAGGCTTCTTTCCCAGCTCAGTCAGTCAGTTCTTGGCCCGGGCATCGGGCTCTTATTACAGACAATGCTTTTCGGCTACCTTCCATGACCCAAGTTCCAGAGCAGCTGTGCACATGGCTTATGAATGAACTCGCCATGTGTAAACAGCTGGTGCATTGCCATTTCTTGCAAGGTTTCAGCCTACAGACCTAAAGCCGGAGTTTAAACAATTAAAAAAAATAAAAAACCCTCCCCAAGCCCATTTCCAAAAATAATCTAAAGTGCATTCTGTTCGTTGCACTTCTAACCAAAATGCACTCAAAAACTTTTCTTAGTTTTCAGCTGGAGTCTTGCAGACAAGGTTACCCCAGAGCAGATCTGTAATCCTTCACTGAAATAGGCATTATTGATTACTCTGGTCTATTGTTCCCATTTCAACTCCCCAAGTTCAAGTTCATCGCGGTGTTACATCATGTCTGGTTGTTAGGAGCAACCAGACAGAGTCAGACGTGACTATCATTAGCAAGAAAGTCCCGGCTCCCCTCCCACCGAACCTTCCCCTTTTTCTCTGACGTTGCAAAGCCACTGCAAACACGTTGAAGTATTCATGCGGTGCAATTTATGACCCAAGTACAAGAGTGAGACCCCACACTCCAAAAAACACTCTCGTGTGTTTAATTAATCGGCCCTTCCCCGGTACTTGGGAAAAGTTAAACAAAAGGACCAATTATTGTGCTTTTTACTTTGCACACTTAGAATTAAGGGGGGTGTATTGTATGTGAATGAGAAAACTGAGTGAGGATCTCCTTTAAGATTGCAGCCTCTTATCGATGCTTAAGGCAATTGATGGGTGACGCAGATGGAGTTGGTATTCTGGAACACAAATCAACTTCATGACATGCTTAAATTTAAATGCTAACCACACACTCCAAGAGTTACTTTAAAGGTTAGTTTTTAATCAATAGAAGGTGCTGAGTCGGGAGTTTTATTTCAGCTGTGCAGCGCAGCTCTCCAGTCTTTGGTAATTCAGCTTTCAAACTTTCTTCCAAACCCCCTCCCTCCCTCTCCTTCTTGACGACTGGTCTTGCAGTACATTGCAGATATAGCACAGTACAGGAGTTAAGCTCCTCTCATTGCAAGGATAAGCTCTAGACTGTGTAGTTGGCGTAACCTCAGTGTTGGACTGGGGTGTTCACAGGTGGAGTTGATTCTCAGGGCCCACCAGTTGAGCTGTTTCATGGCCCACCGGTGGACATTTTAGGGGCCCACCCTACAGCTGCTGTAAATGACTCTACATGCCTCCTGTGTTCTGCCTTTTCTTTTTGCCTCTCTTAGGCTATGTTCACATGGGGTAATTGCGGCGCATACAGCTGGGTGATTTGGGAGTCGTGCTGATCAGCGCGTACTCCCGTGGCGTGGGGAGGCCAGCAGCCCGCCGACCCCATTGACATTCATTACTCGCAGCACGTATTCGTCGCAAGTAACTGACATGTCACTTATCTCCCCGCTCGTACAATACCATCGTATTGTACGCACGGGGAGAGGAGGCGTAATCCATAGTTCTCTATGAGAACTATGGATTACTGTAATTTCGGTGCGCATCTCACCCGTATTAGAGCGCAAATGCGCCGCGAAATGTACGCCGAAATTACACTGTGTGAACATAGCCTTACTCTGCTTTCCTGCCTCTCCCAAGTTTCTATATGCAGTTAAAAAACATCTCCAGGTCTACCATGCCCAGGGGCCCATTGGGGGTTTCCCCTATTCCCCTATACCCACCGTGCAACCCAACTAGCAAATATAAGAACGATGGACTCTCGTAAAAACTGAAATCAAGAAATATATCTTCTATGACCAAGCCAGTCCCTGTACCTGACTACAGATTGCTAGAGCTTTTAGATTCTAAGTAGTTGCACATGTCTTAGGACCACAATGTGGACAAAAGTTTCAAGGGGTTAAAAGATCTAAAGCTCAAAATATTAAAGGGGTGTACTGGAACTTTGAAATGTATGACCTGTCCTACTCCACGTGACAACTGACTGAAGAGGGAGGCAAAACTCACTGGAACACCCTTCACTGGTCACCAGGCACAGCACCCTACATTATGAAGTGGCAATGCCAAGTACAGCGCCTCAGTCCCATTTAAGTGATTGGGATTGAGCTGCAACACCGGGCCGAGATGTGGCATGGCCTTCTTCAGTCAACTGATTCTGAGGGGGTGCGGGAAGTCCGACCTTTATGACGGTGTCAGAAAATGTATCTTATTAAGTCAAAAACTTTAATTCCATACAGAGCCAAACAAGAGGATAAGAAGATAGCCTGATAATTGGGTTCTCAGACTGGAAGACTAGCCATTACTGGCTTTACTGAGCATTGACAGAGGTTCTTTACGTTTTATCTACTATGGGTTAGTTCACCCAGACAAGCTGAAATTAGGACAACTTGTGGCCATATGTGCAAAACGGAAGCAAAATACCATAGGTAGCATCAGCAGAAACCCAACCAACCTTGATGATAGGCTTCAAAGATCTCCAATTGTTGATCATTCTGACCAATGGCACCTTGATAATGTCAAATACCTTGATCAAGGCCCTAGGCAGCCGACATGTTGCCTTTACAAATAGGGAGCTGTTAAAGTTAGGGCATGTCCCCACGGGACGGGTTTGCGGCCGGTTTTTCAGATGGTTTGCGGTTTTGCAGAACGTCTGAAAAACCGTCCGCAAACTAACACACCGGACTTCTATGGAAAATCCGTGCAGCAGTCACCACTGCACGGGTTTTCCGCCCGGCGGTTTTTAAAACCGCCGCCTGCCTGAAAAACAATGAACATTTTCATTCTTCCGACCGGTTTTCGGACGGAATATGAATATATCAATGGGAAGGGGGAGGGCTTTTCTCCGCTCATCGCGGAGAAAAGCCATCCCCCGGCGGCCGTGGGGATAAACCGACCGGTATTTGTCCTTTGCTGTGGGGATGAGCCCTTACCTAACTTCATTTTCTTCCTCAGGACCCATCAGTTTTCCAAAATATTGACTACAGTATCAGTAATTGCACTTTTTCTAGGCTGTAATCCATCTGACTAATGAAAAGGACAGCAGATTGTCCGCTTAATCTTACTATAAATAAAAAAAGTTATACTTGCCTCCCCTCTCAGCTCCAGTGCTGCCACCACCCTACCTCCCTCCAGATTTTCTGTTTACTTCCTGGCTCTGGTGGAATGGCCAGCCACCGCTGCAGCCGCTGATTGGCTGCCGAGGTCACGTGCTCTTGTCTGACATCACCGTTCCAAATAATGACATTGGGTAATGTGACTTCTGAAGCCAATCAGCGGCGGCAGTGGTGACATCTTGTTGTGCCAGAGCCAGGAAGTAAACAGAAGATCCAGGGAGATGGAGGATGGTGGCAGAGCTGGATCCGAGGTGAGTTAAAGTTTTTTTATGTTATCAGGTCATCAGTATCCACTAAAGTGTTTAAATTAGCCGATAACCTCTTTAAGCTTTCGGGGGATGCTAAATATAAGAACATGGCTTATAAAAAATACAACTATTATATGCAAGTGAAACAGGCCTGAACAAACCCCAGAGGCCAAGTAGCCCATACACTAAGGAATGTGGAACTGAAGTCTAGATTATTGGTTTATTTCCTGGTGTAAAACCCATTTTCAAATACATTTCAGGGCAATATCAGTTAATTGGGGACAGTTTTTCACTTGGGATCTACATCAATTAGACAGAATGAAAACCAGCTATGAAAAATGTGTCCTTGTCCCTGGAGGACCGGACATGTCCATGCTCTAAACAGCCAGTCTATTCATTTCAATGGGTCCCATGTAATGTTTCATTTCTCATGTGGTGGGGTTGCAGAGGAAACAAAGACTTAAAGGGGTTTTGCCAAGAAGTGAGTTCCTTACCTCTTATCTGCTCAGGAGAGAAGATAAACTCAGCATGCAATGTCATGGGGGGGGAGGGAGGAGGGTGAGCAGAGATCCAGGAAGTAGGGAGCATCTGCAATGTTTACTTAAATAATTACATTACAACCAGTGGATTCTCTATACAGGAGACAGCCTCATACACTGCAGTTTTCTCCCCAGTCCCTGGCAAGCTCATTCATGTTTCCTGTCATCAGATAAGAAGTGCAAACACGCAAGCGCGGCCAGATCAGCTCCTGTCAGTGTTCTGGTCCTGTCTAATGTAAACGGTCAGGAAACTAAGGGGGACTGAGCAATGCTGCAGCTCTCAGAGGCTTCACTTTTTGTATTTAACATACATTTAGAAAAGTGATTAAATACCCATTTTGGAGGATCCCACGTCAACATTACATCGTGGCAAAACCCCTTTAATTCCAGGCTTGAAGATCACATCTGATTGATGGTCAAAAACAAATTGTCAAAACACCTTAATCTGTCATTGCAAACTTTGGTACAATCTGAAGAATTCAACACTTTTTTTTTCTAAATGTTGCTCCTCGGTGCTGTAAAATTCTGTATTGTCAGATATTTCTAGATGAAAACAGATACGATGACTACTGTCCTTCATGGATCAGACCTTCAGGATTTCCGGACCACGGGAAGTGTTGTGCTCACGCTTTTCACAATCAATTCTTATACAAATTTACTGTGAAGTCTAAGTGTCTCCAGCACTGTGTCTAGTAAAAGACCATTATGAGTGCTGACACCTTGTTCTATTACATCTCCTCTAACGAAGAAGTGATCACTGCTCGCCTGCCTTCAAGAATACTCCCCATGTCCTCCTTTCATTCTTCAAGGAGAAACATCAGACAGAATTCTGCAGTCCGGTACGAGATCTTAGCTTCCAGTCAAATGAAGGAGTAATCACATCAGATTGAAAAGTGCTGACTAAGGACTTCATAAAATGCTTGCAGATGTGTGTCATCTCCAAGGTACTCGACTCATGTAATGCAAAGCAGCCGCACGTAGAAGATGCTTATAAAACACCATTTAACCATTGCAAAGTGAACAGTGTTTTACCGTCCTCGGAGGAGCATTTTTACACTATTTTCTTCCTTCTTCCTTAATTTACTGCACCATGAAAGCCGAAATCCTGATGTGCCGGTGTCGGAGGACAGTTGTAAGACTTTATGAACCATAAACAATATACTCTCGGCTGCATTCTAAACAGGAAGTTCCTCTCATTGATATACCTGCTGATCTGTGACCGTCCCATTGTGATGGACGAAGACATAGAAGCTTTTGACAATTTCATCTTTCACGACCAAACTGCAGATGCAGCGTTTAACACATCGTCTTATGATAGCTTCATCATAAGGATGGAGCGCACCCATCCAAGCATTGAAGCTACCTGGCCAAGGTCAGAAGGAATCAGCCTGGGACTGGGAAAATTGCTTGCTTTTTGTTTCGGATAGTTGTAGCTTCAAGTCATAGCTGCACTGATCGGGCGCCGGACCCAGAGTGGTTATTAATGGCACAGATATTACGATAGATAGACTTTATTGATCAGAATGGCTGCACTTATAATAGGCAACTGTATTATTATAGTCGAGCAACCCAGAAAGTTATCCTGAACTTACATTTCTTGGTGTTGATGGTAGAATATTGGTATTATGGAGGCATACTTTATAACCTAATAAAATATTCTGATAACCACTAGCACAGCCCATCTCCATGGACACAATGTATAGACTATGAACAGATCCAATATCCTGCTGACTGTGCAAATATGAAATTAGACTTAGCTATGCCTGAACTCCCCTCACAAGCTGCATCAACCCTGGAAAGCCATTTGGGTCACCTTTTAAGAAATGAGTAAGGGAGAACCCTCAGCTTAAAGGAGTTGTTCACTTTGGACAATCCCTTTATTTTATTTCTTCTCTTATATGGCACCAAAATATTCTGCATCGCTGAACAAAGATTGTCATAACCTATATAAGTCCCTGTCCCCACTGGGACTCACAATCTCATCTCCAACTCATATTTGGGGCTGGTTTCCTAGAAAGCCAATTAACTTAGTAGTATGTTTGTAATGGCAGGAGTAGTGGATCCACCGGACCACCGCAATGGTGGTAGAAGCCATGCCAGGGAGTGGAGTCTAAGAAGGTCCCGCTGTTCCCCAGAGCATACCGCAAGGCAGGAAGGGCTTGCTGCGGCTGGAGTCCTACCAGGTTGCTACCCCTACTGTGACTTGCTTGCAATGGCAGATAAGGTGCAGCGAGATACTGAATCATGAAGCAAACTCATAAGCAGGAAGGTCAGGGCATGCGGCAAAGGTTCGTAGTCAGGAAATGTAGCAATGGGTCAGGAACACGGCAAGACAAGAACGCACTCAGGAACGCTTTCTCTAAGGCACAAGGTGCAAGAGATCCGGCAGAAGTAGTGGGAGTGTCCCAGATATATAGGGTCAACGTCCGGCAATTAACCAACTACCGGCGCGCTGGCCATTTAAAACTCAGCCGGGGTGCGCGCGCCCTAGGGGGTGGGGACGCGTGCACCAGTCGGCAAAAGGGGACGGGGAAGCAGGCACGCGGCAGGGTAAGTGCTTGTGGTACAAGTGCGCCCGCAACCTGAAATGCGGACCACGGCGCCACTCGTCCCCGTCGCAGAACGGGCAGAGAGAGCAGGAGTGTGCACGCAGCCCAAAATGCAGGCTGCAGGGAAGCTCGTAACAGTGTTTTTTGGAGTGTGGTAGGGAAACTACACAAACAAGGGGAGAACACACAAACTCTACGCAGATGCTGGTACCCAGAACCTAGTACTAATTACTGAGCTAATTACTAAGTTCCAATTAACCTATCAGTATATTTTTGGAGTGTAGGAGGAAACCGGAGTAACCCCCCCAAAAAAAAACATGCAAACACGGGGAGAACATAAAAACTCCATACAGGTGTTGCCCTTGGTGGGCATAGGGCAACAGTGCTAATCACTGAACCACCCATCTCTTACTAAATGCCCTGTACTACAAGAAGAAGGGGATGCCACACTCATAGCCTCCTTGATAAAAATGAGCCCCCTAAAGTAAACCGATGCTTGAAAGTCTGATGGATAGTGATAAATAATGATAGTGATAAATAATGTGCTTCATTTGACCACTTACCACTTGATCGTGAGGGTTACAATCTCATTCCAGCTAGATAACACCTATAAATGTGTGTGTGGTTGTTTATATATATATTATATATAATATAATATATATAAAAAATATATATTATATTAATATATATATTTTTATATATATTTATTTGTAAATAAATTTATAAAATAAACACCACACCACACACACACACACGCACATATATACACTACTCATAAAAAGTTAGGGATATTTGGCTCTTGGTTGAAATTTCTGGATCAACACAAAATTTCTTGAATTTTTTTTTAATGCACTGAATGAGCTCATCTCTTCCCTTCAGAATGCACATGTCCAACTGTTCAGTATTTCATTACTTTTTCCACAACTTGCTGATCTCTAACAAGTAGCTTAATGGGAAACTTCACAACAGGTGTTTGATACCTGAATCGCCCAATAAATTTAGTAAATCGATTTGAACTAGGATTTAAACCATTTCCTCCTCCTCCTGCTGTTTAGATTGTGACATCATGAGACCATGACAACACCTTACAGTTGATTAATAGTACTTCGCCATCGTGGTGCTTCAAACAGGATGCTCTCAGACGGAAGTGGCCACTGAGCTTAGAGTGTCAACAGCAGGTTGTATCAGAGATACAGAGAGACTGGAAGAGTCACAGAAAGGCAAAGAAGTGGACGTCCTTTGGCTCCATCACACACCATCTTGGGTCTCCATTGTTGGACAGCTCTACCTACATCAGTTATCTACGTGACACCTTGGAGCTGTGCAACTTCCAGCTCTCTACGTGTCGGATGTTGGAGCCGATCCCTAGTAATTATGTGAGATTACACTGTAACACGTTCTGCTATTGTGATTCTCCTGGCTGTGGTTTTCCACTATAAACCAAACGCACAGGAGTAGGACGATGTCACCTGCAGGTAGGGTTCTAGTCTGCATGAGATCTGCGAGCCAGCACTTTCTGCTTTTCAAATTACAAAGTTAAACAAAAGTCCTGAAGGGCAAAGTTTAACACTGAGGAAGGAGATTGTTAATGTGGAATCCAGAACAGGGTGTGACACTTGGCGCACGGCTCCAAATTGGGGAGTTATGTGAGGACAAGTAAATTTCGTTTAACACTTGAAGACTTGGTGTTCCTGCACTTGGGATTATGGCCGTCAGGGAAACCTCACCTAGTGCCGGCTACGATGCAGTTATGACCTACTGGACTTGACACCAAACATTCTGCAAATTAGTGAAAACACGGAGATAAAAGCCAAGAGTTGGTTACATTTTGATCAAACAACGTATATTGCAAATAATGAATTTTTTTTCTTCCATTTAACCTTGAAGAATGCCATCACTTGGCACTTTCTGCAATTTCCATGTATATTTCAATGGAAAGCAGAAACTGAAGGCTGGAGTGTGAGGGGAGAGGGGGAGCCACTGACATGCCGAAGAACAATTTTTTTGGGGGAAATACCCCTTTAAAAATCCTAGACATCTATACAAGAAACAGTATAATAACACGATGTCAGTTTGCTGCGAACCCTGCAGGACGCTTTATTTGTAGCATCATGAGCGGATATAATTGGAATAGCCCAACGTCTTCTATTCTCTGGGCACAAGATATCACGACTGTCACATCTAGAAGGAACTTGCTGACCCAGACTCTCTAGTAATTAATCCTTATCTACAGACCTGAGGGTACTGAGGAGTGTGAAGATTAGACCTTGTTGTGGCCTAGGCTGGGGGCCAGGAGATAAGGGGTTGTGGGCTAATGCCCAGGTGTTCTATGTAATAGCTAATCACTATGGCAGGCACTGAGCGGGCAGAAGCCGCTGGGTCACATACATATTAAATGCACTGACTTCTATGTTCCTGGCATCATAAGTGGTGGGCAAAAGCTTATGCGTCACTGAAGCCTGAATTTATCACCATATGCAACAAGTAACAGTAGTGAGATATAACGATTTGTCTAAACGACTCGTACTCATCCCATATTAGGTTTTATTGGGGTTACCTGTACCTCTGAGCCCTAATAGGACTGGACAGACATCTTTGGAGAGTATATGTAGTATTCAGATTCATGTAAGCTTCCTTCAGCACTTATGCAATCACTACTGCCCCTTTTGGGTAAGTGGGTCTTCTACCTGCACCCTTCTAGGAATTAAACATTGTCTGTTTTGCTGGTGGGACTACTATAGACCATATAGAAACTGTGTAGCTGTTTATCACTGTCCTAATTTCTATTTTTTTTTGATTGGATGTAGGTCATATATGAGAGTTGTAGACTACAGGTTCAACTTCTGAAATAGCTCAAAAAGCCTGGTGCAAGGAAGCCACTATCAAGATAATTCATGGAACTAAATTCTCCCATATTCCTTCTCGAAGATGTCCAAAAACTACACCTGATACGTAGGGCGACATGTATGATTTTTGGCGCCCAGGCGTAGCGTAGAATGCGCCTGAATCTATGAACTTGTTCTACTGCGGGTCATAGATTTAGCGCTTTCTAGCCACAAAGCGACACTTCTGGCTCAGGTAAACCACTTTGAAAGTGCTCTACCTGTTCCAGCAGAAATGCGCCGGGATTTGTCGTACTGGAGCTATAAATTTATAGCTTCGTACGGTTGTAGTGCGCCCCGCCTCCAGCACGCCCCCCGGTCTCAGACACATTACAAAGTGCCGCGGGCGCTCTGTAATGTGCCTGATATTTGAGGGCGCCTGTTTAAAAATATAGTTTTCGGGTTGAAAAGTCGCCAAACTTTTGGCGCAGTCCCGTTCATAAATGGTGACCTTAGTTATTGAGAGCACTGCCTACCCCTCCCTATTCATGCCTACTGTATCCGGAAATAAAATACGGAAACCATGCAGTCTATTACTTGATTAAGGTAGGTCATCAACATGTGATCAGTGGTGAACCAACTTCCATTAACCCTGACAATCAGCTGGGTTATCAATGAGCACCACAACGTATCATTGATTACTAGGCACATCACAGTATACACAGTTGTAAGTTCAGTAGCAGATGCTGCCGCTACCATGTGTGAGACGCTGGAGCTTATTTAACAGTAAGAATACTTAGGGCTCGTTGATCACTCATTGGTGGGGATACTGGGAGTCAGACCATCACTGGTCAAACATTAAAAGTCCTGGAAAACCGCTTTAAAAGGGTTGTCTGAGGTTTTCAAAAATCCTGACAAAGACAAGGACTGCTGCAGAATAAAAAAAATAACCAGTGATCATCTCTACAGCCTCAATTGCTCCAGCTCCTGGTTTTCCCCTCTGGTCCTCCAGCATTGAGGTCATGTACATGGCTCATGTGACCAAGCAGCCAATCACTGGCCTGAGTGGTCATGTGCCATACATGCAAGCGGAATCCAATATCAGCAGCACTCTACTAGCACTAAAAAAGTGTCAAAAAGTACGTACGAATTTTTGGAAAATCATTTCTGCTACTTTAGATGCATGAAAATTTGAGGTTCTTAGTGCACATTTTTGTTATAAGCCCACCTGCCGCCGGCAAGACAACCTTAATAAAAATGGGAACCTACTCTGTTACCTCTCTTGGTGCCTGTTCAGACCTCCACATTTCAAGGAGAGTAGATTCCAGCTACAAGCTACCCTGCATTGATTTAAAAACCTGTGGAGATGGGTGGACTGCAAAAACCAAAGTGGGGGCAGGCACTCCCCCATACAAACAGTCTAGAAAAACAATGTTGGATCTGCACACCCAAAAGGTTTTTTTTGAAAAAATTAGCATAGGTGTAGGCTGGTGTGGCAGTAAAACATAATCCAATAGCAGCAGCACACTACTAGCACTAAAAACAGTCAAAAGGAACGTAGGAATTATTGGAAAAGCATCTCTGCTACTTTAGATACATGAAAATTTGAGGTTCTTAGTGCACATTTTTGATCAAAACTGTAACAAGCCCACCTGCCACCGGCAAGGCGACCCCAATACAGATGGGAACCTACTCCATATGTTTCCTCCACCCATCTGCACAGGTTTTTAAACCAATGCAGGGTAGCTTGTAGCTGGAATCTTCTCTCCCTGAAATGTGGAGGTTTGAACAGACACCAAGAAAGGTAACATAGAGTAGGTCCCCAACTGTATTGAGGTTGCCTTGCTGACGGCAGGTGGGCTTATTACAGTTTTGATCAAAAATGTGCACTAAGAACCTCAAATTTTTATGCATCTAAAGTAGCAGAAATGCTTCCCCAATAATTCTTACACTCTTTTTGACTGTTTTTAGTGCTAGTAGAGCACTGCTGATATTGGATTATGTTTTACTGCCACACCAGCGTGCACCTACGCTAATTTTTTTTTTATTTTTTAACTTTTTGGATGTGCAGACCAAACATTATTTTTCTATACATGCAAGCGGAGACTACGGAGGCCAGTGATAGGCTGCAAGGTCACGTGAATCCTATTGTGTCACCTCACTGCTGGGGGACTCTTCTGTAGAGAGGAGTACAGCAATTCCGGTTTGTACCAAGATTTTTCAAAATCTCATAGAATCCACTTTCATGATCTACAGCTGGTCTGATGGATTCTACTAAATTCTGACATACTCTAGAGATCTATATTGAATTCTTTTAGGTTTTATGAACTAGGTTCCAGTGTTTTTTGACATTAAGAATTGTGTTGGAGCCTGTCCCGTATCTACAGAGATATTATTTATCTTCATTTCACAGCAATCCCAGTCTGTGCCAAGATTCTTGAAGTCAAAGAACCACTTTAAGGAGCTACAGCTGGTCTGATGGATCCCACCGAACCCTGACAGATCTTATAGATCTATAGTGAGCTCTTTCATGTTTTTAAACCAGGTTCCGGTGTTTTTAACATCGAGGTCTGTGCTAGAGCCATATCAATTTGTAGGTCTAATATATAACAAATAATGGGTAATTTTCTCACATAAGGCAGTAAATGGTTGGTGTTAGGCCACGTGATCCCTTTTACGTGACATCAATGCTGGTGGAGCAGCTGGGGAACATCAGAGCTCCAAGAGAAACTACTGAGGGGAGTACAATTTTTTTTCCTTTTATTAATTTGATGTCACAGCAATCCCGGTCTGTGCCAAATGTTTTTAAAATCTCGGAGAACCCCTTTTAGGATCTACAGCCGCCCTAATAGATCCCACCAAACCCTGACCGATCCTACAGACCAGGGGTCTCCAACTTCAGTCCTCAAGGCCCACCAACAGGTCATGCTTTCTGTCTTTCCTTATCATTGCACAGGTGATATAATTATTAGTGAATTCTGTGGGAGATCCCACAGTAAACATGACCTGTTGGTGGGTCTTGAGGACTGGAGTTGGGAAACACTGCTATAGACTCAAGAAGAGTCCTGTCAGATCTCAAATTTGGTTCCACTATTTTTGATAGATACCAAGTTTGTGCTGGAGCCTCTGCCATGTCAATTTGTAGATCTGATATATATAAAACATAATGGGTAATTTTCTCAGATAAGGCAGTAAATGGTTGGTGTTAGGCCACGTGATCCCTTTTACGTGACATCAATGCTGGTGGAGCAGCTGGGGAACATCAGAGCTCCAAGAGCAACTACTGAGGGGAGTACAATTTTTTTCCTTTTTATAATTATTATTTATTTTATTAATTTAATGTCACAGCCATCCCGGTTTGTGGCAATTTTTTTTTTTAAATCTCGGAGAAACCCTTTTAGGATCTACAGCTGCTATGATAGATCCCACCAAACCCTGACCGATCCTATAGACCAGGGGTCTCCAACTTCAGTCCTCAAGGCCCACCAACAGGTCATGTTTTCTGTCTTTCCTTATCATTGCACCGGTGATTTCATTATTGTCAGTGCATTCTGTGGGAGATCCTGAAAACATGACCTGTTGGTGGTTCTTGAGGACTGGAGTTGGGGAACAATGCTATAGACTCAAGAAGAGTCCAAATTGGGTTCCACTGTTTTTGATATCAAGATTTGTGCTGGAACCTATGCCAGTGATATGAACAAACTGCAGATCTAAGATATCTTACAAAAAAGGGACATTTTTGCAGACAAGGCAATAATTGCCTGATGACGCCTTCCATTTTTCCCCCCTCTCCATTCAAAATAAAATTCAAAAGAAACCCAAAAACAAACGAGGACAGATCGAGAGGACGAGATTCACAATTTATTTTAGATTTTTTTTTTCTATTAGGAAATGGCATACTACACAGATCAGAGACTTTTTATACTATAAAACCCCACTGTATACAAAGCACAGGAAAAATGTGAAAAAGAGAGAAGTAGGGGTGGGGGGGGGGGGGGAGCTAAAAGCAGCTTAGTATGTGTTAACTCTGCTATTCTGTCGGCTTAAAGTGTATTTTATGCTTGATCAACAGTCCCCTTTTATTATGCTTTTCTTTCATTCATTCAGGACTTCAAAGAGAACACCAGCACAGTACCTGATCTTAAAGAGGAACTTGTGAGGGTGTTCTTAAGAAAAACAGGGTATTGGGAGCCATAGACCCCTGTGGACCGAGCCAGTTCAAAGAGAATATTTCAACAATGATTACATTTTGTAAATCTTTTTACTGAGGACAGCTTGTTTCCTGCTTTTTCATAAAAAATAGATTGCAGCCATTAAAACACAGCCCTGGACAAGACTTTCTTCAGACTTAAGGCTCGAAATCAGGATTAAAGGACACAGGAGTTAGAAATTGTGAAAAAAAAAAAAAAAGCCCCGCAGCTTAGATCTTCAGCCTCGGTCATTTCGCTTCTCAGAATGTTAATTCTTCTTCTGGAGTTTAAAGAAGGATTTCGCAGAAAGAAAATGACCACAAAAGAGGAAAAAAAAAAAAAAAAAAGTTTTTGAAGTTGTAAATTTTTGAACATTTTTATTTTATTTGGTTTCCTAATTTGTTGACGAGTGCAGGATGGGGTTAAAAACATCTGAAAGAGACCTCAATTTTTTCCAAAGCCTTATGAAAACAGATCCCCTGCCAACCTCGCCCCATCCCAAGCAAAACAAAGGCAATTTTATAAAGTAACTGTAGGTGGGATATGGAGCTTTCGACCTTTTCCAACCATATGCTCGCTAAATCAACAATATTGGTTAGGAGGCAGATTCCAAGAGGTTTTCCCATCGCCGTTAGAGGGAACATAAGATATGGACTTTTTACATGTTACTGTCCTATTTTATCAAGAACATGTGAGCCTATTGGAGGCAGAAAATATGAACGACAAATGATCGCCCCGCAGAATGCACCATTACCGTCTGTAGTAGACAATGGAGAGGTGCTGAGTTCCGAGATGGTGCCAAATCTCTTTGAAATACCCTTTTCTATGTTGGCTCACTGGTGTGTAACCCCGTTGCTAGGCAGTCGTGTTTATTTGTGGGATTTTTTTTGCCTCGTTTTGGACATTTGAGAGAATTTGTGAACTTTGCAAAAAGAAAAAAAAAAAAAAATCAAGTTACAATTAGTGGTAAAAGCAAATATTTGGCTTTTTTTCTCAATTTTTTTTTTCCTGCCTCAAGAACCACAAGGGTAGGTGGAGTTCCTTGTCTCTTCTCCGGAAAATTGGACAGCCTGGGAAAAGCGATCTATAAAAATGTTTTTAAAAAATGGGGTAGAAATTAACTGGGTTTTCTGAAATGGTTGGGAATCAAGCAATAGGATGGTACTGTATTAAAATAAAAACCAAATTGTTCTCACTGACTCAATGCCCCATAGCCGCTGCTCCAATGCTTCTGGAGCCCTGGTGTCCCCCACCAATCCCTAGCTGTGACAACATGTACATGGCTCACGTGACCATCATTGACTTCATTGGTAAAGTGCTGTACATCCCAGCAGAGGCCGCTAAGGTCACTGATAGGTTCTTGATCACGTCAGTGATGCATGGGACATTACTTCAGAAGAATGGAAAAATCACAAGGCATTATGGGAAAGGAGCTGAGAAGCTCAAGCGCTCTCTATTGGATGTAACAAATCCTCAATTTGCTTTTGACCCACTGAGTCAAAAGGCAAAAGGAATATTAGCCAAGCCATGCTATCACTCATCTGCATACAGCGCTGTTTCTCCCACCCAGCCAGCCAGTATCGCTCTGCTCTGCACTGCACTGATGAGGGGCAAAACCCCGAAACAGCTGTCTGCAGATGAGTGATACTGGCTTGGCTAATATCCCTTTTGCTTTCTAAAGACTCAGTGAGTCAAAAGCAAATTGAGGATTTGTTACACCCAGTAGAGGGCGCTTGAGCTTCTCAGCTCTTTTCCCATAATGCTTTGTGATATGCAGATGCATAGTAGATGACAAAAAGGCAATTCAAAACGCTACAAACCTATATGGTGCTCTCCCCCAGGAGAGATGTTCCCCTTTCTGAAGAATGGGCAATGAACACATGAGATCTTTTGGATTAGAGAAAGTGGTGTAGTGAGAGTTTATAAACCTTTGTATTTTATTATTTTTATGAATTATCTGACACTAGCAGGGTTTACAAAAATCTTATTCATCCCCTTCAGAGCTTATCTATTGTGATATTTTTTTCATGAGTCAACTGAATTTTGATTTATTCCAGCAACCTGTATATCACAACAATGATTAGTTTTAAACATAAATGTAAATAAAAATTATTACCAAATAAGTTGCTGCTCTGATTTTGCTTAATTTTAAAGTTAGAGCAGTTAGTTTACGGAAGGTTTCCTAGGTTACCAACTCAGCAATCTTAGCTGCCATGGTGATGTCACTCTCTGCTGTGTCTTATCAGCATCTTGTTTTTCTTTCTTACTGACAAACTTTAACCCTTTAGAGCTCTGTAGCCTTGTGCCCTACTGATTAAACCCCTTTCATCACCAATGCCCATCTTTCAGGCTCAACTAGGAATAGCAGAGCTCAAATGTCAGTCACTGTTGCAGAGCAGCACCAGCGTATTCCCCGCACCCTACCAAAGCCAGCCTGCAGGTGAATGGGGGATTTGGAAGGAATAAATCTTAAATGTTATGAAAAAACCTTTAGACTCCAATAAAGATGTCCCATTTAATACACTGAAAGGGGTTGTCTCACTACAAGGATTGCTTTTTATGTTAAAGTTCTTGCAAAAACAAGTCACTTTGCAATATGTGTCCATTAACAGTGTCCTACCTATTCCTATATATCCCCTCTTGTATGGGCTGCATCAGCTCCTCAGGTCGCTATAGCTACAGACCTGTTTGATCTCTCCTGATAGGCTGCCAGCACTGGTTGCTATAGCTACAGACCTGTTCAATCTCTCCTGATAGGCTGCCATCAATGGTTGCTATATCTACAGACCTGGTTTCTACTGCAACCTAATAGAAGCCAGTAAACACGCCCCTGAATTCAAAGTGAAACCAAGAAAACAGGACTGAGGTGAGATGAATCAATGTAGTGAGACAACCCCTTTAACAGAACATGGGAGGAGGGAGATGCAGCTGCAGTTTCTCTCTTTGTGTGTCTCAGAGACTGCATGCTGTGAGAGAGGAGAGGGAGCAGACATGTAGGGAAAGCTTTATGATAACACCAAGATAATACTATGGAATCTGTTCTGCCAGTCGACCATAAGAGCTAAAGTGTCTCCACATGGTAACAAAATACAGACAGTCCTCGACTTACACGTTCCGACTTACATCTGTCCCCTGGTTACAAATGGAGACTTATGGGGAATGCTGGCACTTGTAGTTCCATGTTCCACAGCAGATAATAGCTGTGGAATGACAAGTGCCAGCATGCCACATCTTAACAGGGGCACAGACAGCAAAACAAATGTAGAAACCCTTCCCTGCCCTGCACTCTCCAAAACAAAGCAAAAAACATTTTGTGCTGGAATTACATTTAATAAATATAACTGTTCCGACTCACATTCAAATTCAATTTAAAGGGCTTTATCTCACTACATTGATTCATCTCATTTCAGTCCTGTTTTCTTGATTTCACTTTGAATTCTGGGGCGTGCTTACTGGCTTCCATTAGGCTGCAGTAGAAGCCAGGTCTGTAGCTATAGCAACCAGTGCTGGCAGCCTATCAGGAGAGATCAAACAGGTCTGTAGCTATAGTGACCAGTGCTGGCAGCCTATCATGAGAGATCAAACAGGTCTGTAGCTATAGCAACCAGTGCTGGCAGCCTATCAGGAGTGATTGAAGAGGTCTGTTGCTATAGCGACCTGAGGAGCTGATGCAGCCCATACAAGAGGGGATATCTAGGAATAGGTAGGACACTGTTAATGGACACATATTGCAAAGTGACTTGTTTTTGCAAGATCTTTAACATAAAAAACAATCATTGTAGTGAGACAACCCCTTTAAGAACAAACCTACGTCCCTATCCTGTTCATAACCGGGGACTGCCTGTATAGTTAAATTGGATCCCATTATTTTTTACATTTGATAGGGAAATACCACCTAAGACACCTGTCTATGAAGTGACAAAAAAGGTGAATAACTACATCCATATGATCCACTTAAAGGGGTCTTCAAAAAGACAAGTCTGTATCTATGTTTCTTTCCCCACAGCCATCTGTAATCATGATTTACTAGGTGAATTAGACACAGGGACGTATTTATCTGCTGCTCTATTGAAGACTACTTGGAGACTCATGTTGTAAGTCAGACTGCACCAGACACAACACGCAGGGGCTTATGGCCGAGTCTAATTTGCATGTAATCTCAACGCTCCTCCATTGTCAAACATGGTTTCCATGCGCCAACAAAGGAATGCGAGACCCTGCGGTGCTTTCTCAGACATTTCACTGCTTAACATCACATTTTCTGAAATGACTGGAAAGACTACGGTATAGAGCGGAGCGGACCCCACCCTGGCTTCAGCGCACAAGACAATATTACATATAGTGTGAAGGTTGCACTGCCTGTGTTAAATGAAATAAAAAAAAATAAAAGAAAGACCCCAATGTAATAAATGTTGTACTATAATTATGAAGATTCAAATCTACTTTCAGGACTTCAATACATGTTGGGTCCCATTACTAACTTTGAAAACAGTAGCATATAGCACACATAATACTACCATATAGTGCATATTGTCTATATAGTAGTCATACAGCACACATAATACTACCATATAGTGCATATTGTGTATATAGTAGTCATACAGCACACATAATACTACCATATAGTGCATATTGTCTATATAGTAGTCATACAGCACACATAATACTACCATATAGTGCATATTTGTCTATATAGTAGTCATACAGCACACATAATACTACCATATAGTGCATATTGTGTATATAGTAGTCATACAGCACACATAATACTACCATATAGTGCATATTGTCTATATAGTAGTCATACAGCACACATAATACTACCATATAGTGCATATTGTCTATATAGTAGTCATACAGCACACATAATACTACCATATAGTGCATATTGTGTATATAGTAGTCATACAGCACACATAATACTACCATATAGTGCATATTGTCTATATAGTAGTCATACAGCACACATAATACTACCATATAGTGCATATTGTCTATATAGTAGTCATACAGCACACACAATACTACCATATAGTGCATATTGTCTAAATTGTAGAGTCATACAACACACAGATGATACTACCATATAGTGCCTACTACCTATTAGGGGCGTAGCTATAGGGGGTGCAGAGGTAGCAGTCGCTACCGGGCCCTGCAGCCTGGAAGGGCCCAAAAGCCCTATGGCACATAAGGGGACACCAGAATTTTAAGCGGTACATGGTAACTGGGGGGGCCCAATTACATTTTTGCACAAGGGCCCAGAGGCTTCAAGTTACACCTGTGCTACCTATATATTAACAGTACCACACAGCGCACACAATACTGCCATATAGTGCATACCATCTGCATAGTAGAGTCATAAAACACACAGATGATACTACCATATAGTGCCTACTACCTATATAAGAGTCATACAGTGCACACACTACTGCTGACTCATTCCTACTGTCGACATCATAGTCAGAGGGTACTGTCAAGACTGTCATATACTGTCTACAAATGTCATTAAGTGAACACAAATGGCTGCTATATACTACCTATAGAAAAGTCAGATAAAACGGTTATAAAAGGACCTACCTAAAAATCATACATTGCACACATGATATTGCCAAATAGTGCCTATACATACAGTAAATGCATTATATTATCATATAGTGGCTACATATTAGTGTCATACATCTATATATAGTAACCACATAAGGCTGTGCCTACATACAAATCATACAGGCTACACTTAATACTGCCATAAAGTGCCTAAACTACAGTTATACAGTTCACACATAACACTGCTATACTGTACCTAAATTACAGTCATAAAAAGCACAAATACTGCTATATAGTACTTACATGAGAATCATACAGTGCACACATAATGCTGCTATACAGTGCATAGACATACAGTGAATGCATTATATTGTCATGGTGCCTACATAAGTGTCATAGATCATTATATTGTGAACCCATACGGCAGTCATACGGTATGTACCTAATAGTCATATAATTCACCTATGATAAATAATAATATAAATAGTAGCGACACAGTGCACACATAATACTGCTATAGAGTGACTAAACTACATTCATACAGTCTCCAAATACTGCTGTAGAGTGACTACATAATATACTGCTATAAAGTGACTAAATAGTAGCCATAGAGTGCGCAGATGTAATATTGCTAAAAAGTCTCTAAATAGACATACAGCGCACACAGAATAGTGCTATAAAATCATACAGTGCACACATGATACAGCTAGTGACTAAATAATAGCCATGCAGTATATAGAAGTAATACTGCTATAAAGTGCCTAAATTACAGTCATACAATCCACAAATACTGCTGTAGCGTGACTACATAATAGCCATACAATGCATACCTAATATACTGCTATAAAGTGACTAAATAATAGCTATACAGTGCTTACATAATATACTGCTACACAGTGACTAAGTAGTAGCCATACAGTGCACACATGTAATATTGCTATAAAGTCTCTATACAGTCATACAGCACACACAAAATAGTGCTATAAAATCATACAGTGCACACATAATACTGCTAGAGTGACTAAATAATAGCAATGCAGTGTATACATGTAATACTGCTATAAAGTGCCTAAACTACAGTCATACAGTCCACAAATACTGCTGTAGTGACTAAATAATAGCAACACAGTGCATCCATAATATACTGCTATAAAGTGAGTAAACAGTAATACAGTGTACACATAATACTGCTATAAAGTGACTAAATAATAGCCATACAGTGCACACATAATACTGCTTTAAAGTGACTAAATATCAGCCATCCAGTGCACACATAATACTGCTATAAAGTGACCTACTAAATAGCCATACAGTATATACAAATAATACTGCTATAAAAGTGCCTAAACTACAGACATACAGGCCACAAATACTGCTGTACAGTGACTAAATAATAGCCATAAAGCGCACATGTGTAATATTGCTACAAAGTCTCTAAACAGTCATACAGCACATGCATAATAGTGCTCTAAAATCACTAAATAGCCATACAGTGCACACATAATACTGCTATATAGTGCCTATACATTATGGGGATACAATATATCGCCATATAGTGCCATAAATTGAACAGAAACGCTAATACTGCCATATGGTACCTACACAGTAGTTATGCACAGTGGAATAGTGTCTATATAGACTCACACAGTACTGCTCTCCAGTGCCCAGTTAATATTGCTATACAGTAATACTCAAGCCGGTGCCACAACATGAGTTTGGAGCTCCATGGGTGAACATTTTGGGGCCCTCGGGGGTAGCCGCTAGTGTCTGGCGAGTGCCCATGTCCCCAGGGCGCCACCCCCGCCCCCATAGCTGACACTTAGGCTATAATTAGTAGTGGCACAAGCTTCTGCCAAAGCTGCTTGTCTGTAATTAATGTTTCTCTCTGCATCTCTGGGAACTGAGCGGAGGATCGATGATATTGGCAGGATGAGTGCGGAGCTGCCAGTCAAACAAATGCGATTTGATGGAAGTCTGAAGCTGCGTGCGGCCAACGAGGGAAGGATACAAAACCACCATCGGGTCTGGCTCACCTGGGCCGGATCAATGCTCTCCATGAGACTCCCGAGCATCGAGCCAGCGCCATAAATAATGCACGTCCGGCTGATTAACGTACGCGCAGCGCTCTGCAGAGTAAACACATAATGAGGCGTATGTAAAATACGGCGACGGAACTAAACGCTATATTTTATTCATCCGCATCATCTGGACGCCTTCTTTCCAGCTCTCCCTTGTAACAGTTACTGTACTGACTGCTCTGACAGAGCGGCTCCATATATCGACCCGACAGCCTGATGCAGTAACACCGCGCACTAATTTGATACACCGTTATGCACGTGTGATCGGACGCTAACTGGCGCTTTGCCTAAAAAAATGCAAATGCCGGCAAATTCACCTTTTCAAAGTAAGTAGCGCGACAAAACTGCTTGGAAGAGAGAGGGGGGGGGGGGGGTTTACAAAATTTAGCAAAAAATTAAATGCACCCTTGATGGTTATAGGGTGAAATGCCTCAAATCCTGCAATTGATCGTCTGGAGATTCCGATAATCCGGCACAAAAATGCAGCATGATATGGACAGTGTCAGAAAGGGGAACATCTCTCCTTGAGGTGAGGAGAGCACCAAATGGTGTGTAGAGTTTTGAATGGCCTTTTTGCCCTCTATTAAAGGGGTTTTGCCACGATGTAATGTTGACGTGGGATCCTCCAAAATGGGTATTTAATCGCTTTTCTAAATATATGTGATTAAAAAAAGTGAAGCCTGTGAGAGCCACAGCATTGCTCAGTCCCCCTTAGTTACCTGAAAGTTTGCATTAGACACGACCAGAGGAGCTGATCTGGCCGCGCTTGCGTGAAACACTTCTTATCTGATGACAGGGAACATGAATGAGCTTTCAAGGGGCTCGGGAGAAAGTGCAGTGTATGAGCCTGTGTCTTGCTGTATAGATAATCCACTGTTGTAATGTTATTATTTGAGTTAAGTTTTGAGACGCTCCCTTATTCCTCACTCTCTGCTCACCCCCCTCCCTCTCACCCCTGCCGCCGTTCATGACTCAGCATGATTTGTTTATATTCTACTCTGTGCTGATAAGGAGGTAAGTAACTCACATCCTGGCAAAACCCCTTAAAGCATCTGCATATCACAAGGCATTATGGGAAAGGAGCTGAGAAGCTCAAGCGCTCTCTATTGGATGTAACAAATCCTCAATTCGCTTTTTACCCACTGGGTCTTGAGAAAGCAAAAGGGATATTTAGCCAAAGACAGTCTCAGGCAGTGAGGAGAACCAACTCATCTGAGTCTGCAAGGATCTATGGAAAGGTTACAGGCTTCTCTATGACCGTCCAATGATCCAGAATATTTGATAGTCTAGAACTTATCAGGTTTATCCAAGTAACTTCACTGTAAAATGTTCACCATTAAGGAAATAGGTAAGAGATGTGTGGAGCAGTGGAACTACAACTTCCAGCAAGCATGCCAAGAGGGGGCGGTCACCATGTCCTTTTAGAGTGCTTTCACACAGCGCAGTTTTGGTGCAGATTTAACTGTGCTCCAATTAAACTGCCTTTATTACTAGCAGCTTCTTTCACTTATCTAGACTGATTGGAAAGTGAGGAAACAATTAGTGAGTCTGTAATCCACAAGACTTCAAACACAGTAATTGATTATTTACTTGAAACACCTCTCTAATTAATTTAGACAACTGATAGAAGCTTGCTAATAATAAAGGCAGTTTAATTGGAGCGCAGTTATGGAGCTTTCAAACAGCGCAGTTTTGGAGCAGTTTTAACTGCGCGCCAATTAACTGCCCGTATTACCAACAAGCTTCTTTCAGTTGTCTAAATTGTTCAGAAAGGTGTTTCCAGTAAGTGATCAATGACTGTGTGTGAAGTCTTGTGGATACAAAAGCACTAATTGATTATTCACTTTCCAAACAGTTTAGATAAGAGAAAGAAGCTTGCTGGTAAAAAAGACACATAATTGGAGGGCAGATAAAACTGCACCAACACTGCGCTGTGTGAAAGCACCCTTAGTTGCAATCTCCCAATCACTTGGTGGAGTTTCTAGCTGGTGTAATGGGCACTCGCAAGCTTCTCTAGTTACATTCACACGTCGGATAAAATTCCAATGTGCATTTCCTCAGGGCAGACCAAACTGGCCCCCCCGACAAAATCACCAAACCCTGGGTTTTCCCGTTGTTTGTGCGACTTGCCGGCTGCTTCAAGACTGTTTTGGCCCGCATGGGCCCATCAAGGGGTAATCTGGAGCCGACGTGCATCCCACAGCTGCGGAGGGTCAAAGAAGCCAACACCCACCATCCAGGGCCTCACAGTTTGCTGGAGGGGCCATAGAGCCAACACCAATCCTTCCCAGGGGCTCCCACAGCTGCTGGAGGAGCCATAGAGCCAAAACCCCCACCACCACTCAGAGGGCCCCACAGAAGTGGAGCTGCTGGAGGGCCCAAAATAGAGCCAACACCAACCATCCCAGGGGGCTCCCCCGGGCTCCCTGGAGGTCCATAGAGCCAACACCCCACCATCCAGGGGCTCCCACAGCTGCTGGAGGGTACTATAGAGCCAACACCACCATCCAGGGGGCTTCCCACCAGCTGCTGGAGGGGCCCAGAGGCCAGACCCAACGCCAAAACCATCCGAGGCTCCCACAGCTGCTGGAGGGTCCAGAGAGCCAGCACCCCCACCATAGAGGCCCCAACAGCTGGCTGGTGGGGCCATAAAAGCCCAAAAACCACCCACCCCATTGGGCTCCACAGCTGCTGGAGGGCCCAAATAGAGCCAAACGGCCACCGACCACCAGGGCCCCCCCCTCCCACCCAAAAAGGGGGCAATGCTGTAGGGGCAATAAAGCCCACCACCAACCATCCAGGGGCTCCCACAGCTGCTAGAGGGTCCATAGAGCCAACCCAAACCCCACCATCCAGGGGCTCCCCCCACAGCTGCTGGGGGGTTTAAAAAGAGCCAACACCACACATCCGGGGGCTCCCACAGATGCCGGAGGGTCCATAGAGCCACCACCACCATCCGGGGGCTCCACAGCTGCTGGAGGGGCCATAGACCCAAAACACCACCATCCGGGGAGCCCCACAGCTGCTGGAGGGTCCATAGAGCCACCACCACCCATCCAGGAGCCCCAAAACTGCTGGAGGGGCCATAAGCCAAAAACCCACCACCAGTGCTCCCACAGCTGCTGGAGAGGCCATAGAGCCAACACCACCATCCAGGGCTCCCACAGCTTCTGGAGGGGCCATAGAGCCAACACCATCATCCAGGGGCTCCCACAGCTGCTGGTGGGGCCATAGAGCCAACACCATCATCCAGGGGCCCCACAGCAGCAGGAGGGGCCAGAGAGCCAACACCACCATCCAGGGGCTCCCACACTCTGGGGGGGTCCATAGACCCAAACACCACTATCCAGGGGCTCCCACAGCAGCTGGAGAGTCCATAGAGCCAACACCACCATCCAGGGGCTTCCACAGCTGCTGGGGGGTCCATAGAGCCAACACCACCATCCAGTGGCCCCACAGCTGCTGGAAGGTCCATAGAGCCAACCCCCACCACCCAAAGGGCTCCACAGCTGCTGGAGGGCCCATAGAGCCAACACCACCATCCAGGGGCTCCCCACGGGCTTGCTGGAGGGTCCATGAGCCAAAACACCACCATCCAGAGGCCCCACAGCTGCTGGAGGGTCCCATAGGCCCAAAATAACCAAACCACCATCCAGGGGCCCCACAGCTGCTGGAGGGTCTATAGAGCCAACACCACCAACAGGGGCGCCCACAGCTGCAGGAGGAGCCATAGAGCAACCACCACCACTCAGAGGCCCCACAGCTGCTGGAAGGTCCATAGAGCCAACACCACCATCCAGTGGCACCACAGCTGCTGGAGGGGCCAGAGAGCCAACACCACCATCCAGGGGCTCCCACAGCTGCTGGAGGGTCTATAAGCCAACACCACCAATCCAGGGGCTCCCACAGCGCTGGAGGGGCCCTAGAGGCAACGCCCCATCCAGAGGCCCCCACAGCTGCTGGAGGGTCCAGAAAAGCCAGCACCACCATCCAGAGGGGCCCCCACAGCTGCTGGGGGGCATAAAAGAGCCAACACCACCATCCAGGGGCCCCACCCACAGCTGCTGGAGGGTCCATAGAGCCACCACCACCATCCAGGGGCTCCCACAGCTGTTTGTAGGGGCAATAGAGCCACCACCACCATCCAGGGGCTCCCACAGCTGCTAGAGGGTCCATAGAGCCACCACCACCATCCAGGGCTCCCACAGCTGCGGGAGGGTTTTTTAGAGCCAACACCACCATCCAGGGGCTCCCACAGATGCCGGAGGGTCCATAGAGCCACCACCACCATCCAGGGGCTCCCACAGCTGCTGGAGGGGCCATAGAGCCAACACCACCATCCGGGAGCCCCACAGCTGCTGGAGGGTCCATAGAGCCACCACCCCCATCCAGGGGGCCCCACAGCTGCTGGAGGGGCCATAGAGCCAACACCACCATCCAGGTGCTCCCACAGTTTGCTGGAAGGCCATAGACCCAAAACACCACCATCCAGGGGCTCCCAACAAGCTGCTGGAGGGGCCATAGAGCCAACACCATCATCCAGGGGCTCCCACCAGCTGCTGGTGGGCCATAGAGCCAACACCATCATCCAGGGGCCCCAAAAGCTGCAGGAGGGGCCAAAGACCCAACAACCACCATCCCAGGGGCTCCCACAGCTGCTGGAGGTCCATAGAGCCAACACCACTATCCAGGGGCTCCCACAGCAGCTGGAGAGTCCATAGAGCCAACCACCACCCATCCAGGGGCTTCCACAGCTGCTGGGGGGTCCATAGAGCCAACACCCACCATCCAGAGCCCCACAGCTGCTGGAAGGTCCATAGAGCCAACACCACCATCCAGGGGTCCACAGCTGCTGGAGGGCCCATAGAGCCAACACCCCCCCATCCGGGGGGCTCCCACAGCTGCTGGAGGGTCCATAGAGCCAACACCACCATCCAGAGGCCCCCACAGTTGCTGGAGGGTTCATAAAGCCAACACCAACATCCAGGGGCTCCCACAGCTGCTGGAGGGTCTATAGAGCCAACACCACCATCCAGGGCTTCCACAGCTGCTGGAGGGTCCAAAGAGCCAACACCACCATCCAGAGGCCTCACAGATGCTGCAGGGTCCAGAGTGCCAACACCACATCCAGGGCTCCCACAAAACCGTCTGCCCCGGGGGGCCCCATACAAAAGTAGGGTTAGCAGAGGTGCAGTGACATCCGTCTGTTCCGGGACCCCAAAACCCCAGTAGGGTTAGCAGAGGTGCAGTGACATCCGTCTGCACAGCCCCAATACACAGTAGGGTTAGCAGAGGTGCATGACATCCGTCTGCTCCGGAGCCCCTTACAAATTAGGGTTAGCAGAGGTGCAGTGACATCAGTCTGCTCCAGGGCCCCGTACACAGTAGGTTAGCAGAGGTGCAGTGACATCCGTCTGCTCCAGGCCCCATACACCGTAGGGTTTAGCAGAGGTGCAGTGACATCCGTCTGTTTCCGGGGCCCCATACACAGTAGGGTTAGCAGAGGTGCAGTGACATCCATATGCTCCGGGCCCCATACACAGTAGGGTTAGCATAGGTGCAGTGACATCCGTCTGCCCCGGGGGGCCCCCATACACAGTAGGGTTAGCAGAGGTGCAGTGAAAATCCGCCTCTTCCAAAGGGCCCCATACACAGTAGGGTTAGCAGAAGTGCAGTGACATCCGTCTGTTCTAGGGCCCCAAATACATGAGGGTTTGACCAGTTGCAGTGACATCCGTCTGCTCTAGGGCCCCATACACAGTAGGGTTAGTAGAGGTGCAGTGACATCCGTCTGCTCCGGGGCCCCATACACAGTAGGGTTAGCAGAGGTGCAGTGACATCCGTCTGCTCCGGGGCCCCAAGCACAGTAGGGTTAGCAGAGGTGCAGTGACATCCGTCTGCTCCAGGGCCCCATACACAGTAGGGTTAGCAGAGGTGCAGTAAAATCCACAATTAATCCGCAATAAAATTAGCACCAAAATGCAGATCTGCTCCGTGTGAACATTCCCCAAAGGATATGTTTTTGTAACTTTACAAACATCATCTCAAATTTCTTGCTAATAATAGCCTCATCCTTCCCTGTACGGGCAGCTTGTGCTATGACTCACGGGGCATCTAAGCACCAGGAGGGCAGCATCTTGGTATAACGACATGAACAGGACACAGGTTTTAATATTTAAACCTCAGGTCTCCCATGTTCTGGGGATTTTTGAAGGGTTTACATTGGTAGATCACAGATCAAAGACAGAATATATCTTATGTTACACCAGGATAAAGGGCTTTGTGGACTCTGTAGATCCTTGTGATACTATGGTTATGTGGTATGAACGCTACCACGTAACAAAACAGCGGGGGGTAGAGGGCACAATGACAGGGGGGATCTAGGTCTCAGATAAATAAAGCTCAAAGCCCATGTTCACTTCACAGCCAATTTTTTTTATTGTCTCAATGGATTTAAAATAATAAATGAAGCAACTCCATAAATATGTGATAGACTACAAGTAAGGGCATTGTACGCCCGAAACGCGTCAGTCATGACCAATCAGTTCTGCATAGGTGAAGTTATTTTTAACGTTTTTTTTTAAAAAAATAAATTGAGTATTTTTAAACATACAGAGCTGGAGACCATCACAAATCATTTTGGGCGACATGTCCCATTAGGGCTGCGCCAATTTTTTTGGGGGGTGTATTTTGTGCCAAAAAACTGTTTCTCTATATAAATGAACTGTCGTACACCAAACCCAGGTGCATTATACGGCAGGCACGACATATTTGAATGCCCCTAAAGTAGGTGCATCAAACATGCAAGCAATGATATGCTATGCGCCTACATTTTGCTATGTGCCTAGATTAGTTGCATCAATTATACTATGCAAGGTATGCCAGACGTCTGATTTTTGACAGGTTCATTCATTCAGGTGCACTAGACTGTACACTCATTTAATGCGCCTTAAAAGTGACATGGTGGCGCCTCTTTTCTAACATGTCGCCCTTTGTGTATGCAGCACCTATGCAGACTCATGCATCTCCATGACAACAAATTAACTCTGTGTAGTCTGATCTGCAGTCCTACCAGCTTCAGTTTGGCCTTTAGGTTTTACTAACCGGGAGGGAGGTATCAAGAAATCGGGTACCAAGGGACCACTGAGATGCATAGCTCATAGCTTTTGTCTGTAGGGACGAAACGCTGGGATGGTTTTAAGACCTATTGCAATGTTGCCTTATTTTTCATACAATAGTGAGAGAAAGAATGGATTGGCACCAGTCCAAAATCACTGCATTGGA
The DNA here is from genome assembly GCA_025379985.1 of Phyllomedusa bahiana. Taxonomy (NCBI): domain Eukaryota; kingdom Metazoa; phylum Chordata; class Amphibia; order Anura; family Hylidae; genus Phyllomedusa; species Phyllomedusa bahiana. Next base: position 48,337 of record JAODAL010003260.1, read on the forward strand.
AATATATTGCAGAGTCTGCAGGCAGTCGCTTACCGGAGGTGCTATGCTTTATGTAGACAGTCCCAATGAAATAGCAATTAGAAAAAAGTAGCAGCTACTTTTTTCTAATTGCTATTGCCTTATTTTTCACCTTGAGATACAGTGGAACAATGAAAGAAACCGACTTGAAAAGTAGACACAGCCATTAAAGGGGTTTTGACACAAAGTAAATTGACGTGGGAAGTTTGTAAATTAAATAATAAACATTTTCACCATTCATCATTTTTTAAAAATTCTGCACCGTTTTTGTTTTAGCTGCTCCTTTAGTGATCCATTGTTTACAGCTCGTCTCCAGGGGATACGACCAGGGCTGAGAGCTTCTCAGTCCTGGTCGCACATGCTCAGACATCACCTCTCTTCTCAGGTAGCTTCTGAGTGTTCAAACCCCAGGTGCTGTCATCCTACTCCTGTCCTTTGGACTAGTTAGTAATAAGTCAAACAATGCAAATAAAAAAAAGAAACCTCAATGAGGTCTGTGCATTGATAAAGAGGAAAAAAAAAATCCACAGGTTAAGTTCCTGCAGGGATTTGAACCTAGGACCCTTGTGCTGTAAAGCAAAAATGTTACCTCTGAGCTACAATGTAGCTACTTACAATTCTATACATAAACAGACCTTTCTTTGACTATAGAGAGGAAAGGCCTGGTGATGTCATCCTGCTGGGTCACAGGATATGTAATTCAAACAAATCACACACGCCCCCTTCTGAGCACACAGAGCTGAAGAGCTGGATGCAGGAGGTATGAAATGAGATTGTGGCAAAATCCCTTTAAAGGGGTTGTTCACAAAAAATAAAAATAACATTGAGGCCAGGCTGGACAGAAAAAAGGAAAAAAAACATTAACTATACAATTGTAACAAATCCTCAGCTGTAAGACATGTTGGGTCACACTGGATACAGCCGTAAAGCCTGAACTAAGAGTCATAGGTGAGCAACCAATTTACTGGGGAAGAAGTGTAATGACTGAAGCAGAAGACAAGACTCCACAGCCTCCTCTCATGGATATTGTCATCAATACTACTGCCAGCCGGGCTCATCTGCACACCGTGCTGGCTTACCATGTATCTGCCTTGTCTTGATGGACACCTTTAAGGGTCACAAACAGGATGGAGAAGCAATGTCTGGTGGATTCTAAACCAAATGATATATGAGGTTTTGGGTTCCACACCTGTGGCATTATGTCAAGCGCTGAGCCGGTGTCGAGTTCGGCCATTCCTGAAATAGTGCAAATCGCTGGTTCGTTAAAAATAGAAACAACAGAGATGCTGGCCGTCCATAAGTGACAGACAAGCAGGAAAACGCGAGACTGCAGCAAAAAAAGAGAGAAAAGCAGTGACTAGTCCAGAAGGAGGACGGCTGCAGTCAGCTGGATACCAGTGCAGAATGGGTACACTCTCCAAATGCAGAAAGGTGTATAAATCTGTATATAATTCTACAAGTCATCCAATGCCAATATGTTCACTCAGTGTGGGAGATATCATGCGCCAAACGTTGTGGGACTAGGGTGCCTGGGGTCCACCAGTGGGGTTGATTCTGGGGTTCATCAGTAGAGATGATTATTGGGGCCCACCAGTAGGGTTTATTCTTGGGCCCACCAGTAGAACTGATTCTTGGGGTCCCACCAGTGGAGTTGATTCTTGGGGCCCTATCAGTGGAGATGATTCTCGGAGCCCACCAGTGCAGTTAATTCTTGGGGGCTACCAGTGGAGTTGATTCTTGGGAACCACCAGTGGAGTTGATTCTTGGGGCCCACCAGTGGAGTTGATTCTTGGGGCCCACCAATGGAGTTGATTCTTGGAGCCCACCAGTGGAGTTAATTCTTGGAGCCTACCAGTGGAGTTGATTCTTGGGGCCCTATCAGTTAAGTTGATGCTCGGGGCCCACCAGTGCAGTTGATTCTTGGGGCCCATCATTAGGGTTTATTCTTGGGCCCACCAGTAGAATTGATTCTTGGGGTCCCACCAGTGGAGTTGATTCTTGGGGCCACAGTGGAGTTGATTCTTGGGGCCACCAGTGGAGTTGATTCTTGGGGCCACCAGTGGAGATGATTCTTGGGCCCACCAGTAGAGTTGATTCTTGGGGCGCTATCAGTGGAGTTGATTCTTGGGGCCCACCAGTGGAGGTGATTCTTGGAGCCACCAGTAGAGGTGATTCTTGGAGCCCACCAGTGGAGCGGATTCTTGGAGCCTACCAGTGGAGTTGATTCTTGGTGCCACCAGTGGAGCTGATTCTTGGAGCCCACCAGTGGAGGTGATTCTTGGAGCCTACCAGTGGAGGTGATTCTTGGAGCCTACCAGTAGAGGTGATTCTTGGAGCCCACCAGTGGAATTGATTCTTGGAGCCCAACAATGGAGTTGATTCTTGGTGCCACCAATGGAGGTGATTCTTGAAGCCCAACAATGGAGATGATTCTTGGGGGCCACCAGTGGAATTGATTCTTGGAGCCCACCAGTAGAGATGATTCTTGGAGCCCACCAGTGGAGGTGATTCTTGGAGCCTACCAGTGGAGTTGATTCTTGGGGCAACCCTACAGCTACTGTATATAACTCTTGCTTTCTCTCCCTTTCTTCCTGAAAAGCAGCTCCAGGCCTGTTATGCCCAGGACCCCACTGGGGTGATCCCCAGTTCCCTTGTGGGCCATCCCGAGAATGGTGCCAGAATTCTAAGAAAAAACAGGTAGAACATGGCGTACACCAAATTTATTATGCGTTTTTCTAAACTTTTACACCCACCGCAACAATTCTAAACAGTGTCTAGTGGAGTGATAAAAAGCAAAAAATATAATAAATCGGTGTTTATGTATGGCAGCCAGTGACATAACGGGAGTCTAACATGGGGGATATACAGATTATGCCACAAGAGCCTTAGAAGAGCTCACTTTGTGGCAATCTGAACTTCTCCGTTTTTTATCCTTCATTAATAAGATGCCTGGAAAGTGACGCCACAAAAAAATTGGAGTCAATTGTGGCAGCTGTAAGCAATTGCACCGCTACTGTTCTCGATGTTAATGGTAATAATTCCAATGTGATGGCTGGAGATGTGGTCAGTAGATTGGGTGATCCTAGTGTTGTTCATTGGACTCTGGGCGTTGTCAAATTTGACCTAAATCTAAGGGATTTCACGCGCGTTGGGCCAAATTGAATATTGGTGAAACTTACCCACCTCCCAAAAAAATTGACCCTAACCCTAAGTATTTCACAAGGTTTTAGGGAATAACCTACTGTCTGCAACACTCCCAGTGCAGCGTCACTTCTGTTGAGACATTGGATGACTCATCTGACATTACGTCCAGTTAAGCTTCCGTAACGGTAACTAGAAATGATGTTGTATATTGCACTGGGAGCTCTATGGAAAAGTAACGTGATCCCTAAAAACCTGTAAGGGATAGGGTTAGAGACAGAATTTCGTTTCGGGATGTCCTGAACCAAAATATGTTCACAAGTCTGGTCGAAGCAGTGTCGAATTGAGCAACATTAGGGGATCATAGTATCACATTGGAAGCCTCCCCTTTAAAGGAAATGTGTCATCAAAAAACGAGTCATTGTTTAAGTCCCATTTTTATGTTAAACACATTTTTTAGGAATTTTTGGTTGCTTTTTTTACATTTTCATATCACTTTCAATATTTTTTTAATAATTCTTAAGTCTTGCAGTTTTCACTTTGGCCACTAGGCCTTGTTTGCACTGCTTTAACAGCAGTCAGAGAGATGCTTTACAGTAGCTCTATGCACATAGGAGACTTAAGACTGATTCAGTCCCATTCACTTGTATAGGAGAGTTTTCTAGTCATGCTCTGTGACCTGGGAAGAAATCAGTGTGCAGGGAGGTGAAAGGGTGAACTGTGACATCTCCTCTTGTGACTGGTGGATCCTGTGTTATCTATTCACACTGGTGTCTCCTTTCAGTTTGACCCTCTTTGTGCTGATAATGAGCAGACAACTGAGAATCTTTCTCTACAGAACAGGAAGTGTGAGAATATTAGGCCTAGTGGCCAAAGTGAAAACTGCAGGACTTAAGAATTATTAAAAAATATTGAAAGTGATATGGAAAATTAAAAAAAAAAAATAACCAAAAATTCTTAAAAAATGTGTTGAACATAAAAATGTGAGTTAAACAATAAGTCATTTTTGATGACATATTCCCTTTAAATCTCACCTCTCTGAGGATTCACAATATCCTCAAGTCTTGTTCAGAGAATTAAGTTGCATTCGACGCTCTTTTTACAGCCCCCTGGTTGGTGCCACCGCTGCCAAAACCAACAGTTTTGTTTCGTTGTCTTATAAGTTCATGTATTTACGTCTTGTCTACAGTTAAAGGGGTTGTCTCACTACGTTGATTCATCTTACCTCAGTCCTGTTTTCTTGATTTCACTTTGAATTCAGGGGTGTGTTTACTGGCTTCTATTAGGCTGCAGTAGAAGCCAGGTCTGTAGCTATAGCAACCAGTGCTGGCAGCCTATCAGGATAGATCAAACAGGTCTGTAGCTATAGCAACCAGTGCTGGCAACCTATCAGGATAGATGAAACAGGTCTGTAGCTATAGCGACCAGCTCTGGCAGCCTATCAGGAGAGATTGAACAGGTCTGTAGCTATAGCGACCTCAGGAGCTGATGCAGCCCATACAAGAGGGGATATCTAGGAATAGGTAGGACACTGGTAATGGACACATATTGCAAAGTGACTTTTTTTTGCAAGATCTTGAACATAAAAAGCAGCGATCCCTGTAGTGAGACAACCCCTTTAATGTTTCCTTACTTGACATGACCATGTCTACAAGACGCTTTGTGCCTGTCCGTTAAGCGTGTCAACATCACTCAATCTGATTTTACACTTTGTGGCGCTGTTCTGTTGCTGTTTATAGATGACATTTTGTTTTTTTCCACGGCAGCTCTGATTAATGTTCATAAAGGCAGGGATTAATTCCTACGCTCAAAATGACCCAGGCCCATCTGTATATCCAGAAGAGGGGGTGTGCAAAAGAGGTATATCGGATTTTGGACACTGTATGGGAAGACCAAACTCATTAAAAAATGAGACAATTTACTCTCTCAACAAGATAAGCCGTGAAGATAAACCAGCTGGAAAATGGATGGAGACAACTCCAGAAATCAAGGACACTTCAGGAAGAAGCCTAAAGACCCAAACAGAAGTCAAAACTTTCTGGAGGAACCTCGTCCATATGGTCAACACCAACTTCATGGCTCTTAGAACACGTCATCATCAGACCTTACAACTGAACAATGACCATCCCACGCCATACCGGATATGTTCTGTGGTCTTTAGACTCGGACACCTCTACATCAACCCTACATCCTCTGATGTAGTCAGTAGATACTTGTATGGTCATGGAGTCAGGCTTATTTTTCTGCCACTTTTTTAGACTGTCGATAGGAAAGTTCATGATCTCATTATCTGTCTCTCTCCTGAATCTTTCATGTACCTTCGGATCCCGAGCGCTAATTTTTCAGCCCTGCTGCTATCCTCCTCCGTGGCGTCACGTCTGTGTGACACCGATCCTGACCTTGGGTAGCTCGCCTCCTCCACTACCTTTCAACTGCTGTTTAATTTAGCCACTTAGGTCTTATCAAGCCCTTCTTCTCTGCTGCGGTTTCAGTTTAACTCTCGGTGACTTCAAAGCACATGAGCCGAAACTCCTAAATACAGTATCCCTGAAAAATGGGCGAAAATAAAGCTTGGTTTTCTCGGGAAGGCTAAAAATGTGCAAAAATACTGATCCTCTGGGTAAAAGCAGAAATGTGTAGGCTCTGAACACAGGGATGATAGCGACTGCACAGAAGGAGACAGCTTTTCTAGGTTTAACTCATAGGGGTACTCCATTTGCATCCTATTGCTTCTTAGTGCTGACCCTCAAGAATACTGACGGGCCGTCTTGCATTTATCCTTCAGAGGCCTTGATGCACACTTAAAATTCTGTAAGGGTATGTTCACATGGTCAAATTTCGGCGTGCATTTCGCGTCATATTTGTGCTCTAATACGGGCGAGATGCGCGCCGAAATTACAGTAATCCACAGTTCTCATAGAGAGCTATGAATTACGCCTCCTCTCCCCGCTCGTACAATCTGATCATATTGTACGCGCGGGGAGATAAGTGACATGTCTTACACGCCGCGAGTAATGACAGTCTATGGGGCCGGCGGGCTGCTGGCCCCCCCCGCGTCGCGGGAGTACACGCCAATCAGCGCCACTCCCAAACGCCCCGGGTAATTGCGGGGGCATACTGTACGCCCCGCAATTACGCCGTGTGAACATAGCCTAAGTGTTTCATGACCAAGAAGTTTGGGTTTCAAATAGATCTGTAGGTATGAAGTTGAAACCAAAATACTTAAAGGGGTTTTTCTAGCCTTTTAAAAACCTCCCTTCCACCTTCCACTGTGCTAAAATAGAAAATTATCGCCATGCTTATCTCTCCCATCACCACCATTCCACAGCCCCGGTGTTCACTCTGGTCCCTCACTGATGAGGTCACGTTCATGGATCACATGATGCTGCAGCCAATCACTGACCGCAGTGGTCACATGCTCTACTGCCAAGGCCAGAGATTGGCTGCAACATCATGTGACCTATGAATGCGACATCATCAGTGACAGACGGGGAGGGGACACTGGAGCTCTGGAACGGTGGTGATGGGAGAGGTAAGTATGGATTAACTTTCTATTTGAGGACGGAGGGACGTGGTAGGGAGGTTTTTATAACTGCAAGGTTATAAATAAGAATGGCTACAACGCCTAATTGATTCCAGCAGATTCTGACCAACCCCCATTTCTAAAATCATGTGGTTTTATAGAAATATTCTGTCTATAAAAGCTGAACATTCCCTATTATATGGAAATCCTATTTTAGACCTACTTGATCTCTATTTTGATTACCCTAGTGCTAAATAATAAAGGGGGGCAACCCGTCAAAAGGTCTGTAGTACTCCAGTAATTCCCTATTTAACAACCAAGAAGTGTGGTACCAATGGGCATGTTGGCACCAAACCATCAACCAAAATAATAAAGTTAAATGCCAGCTGTCACCAGCCCCAGTTATTCAATCTTCAGAGTCTATTTTGGAGGAAGGGTACTGGCTCAAGTTCAAGGGTTACAGTGATAGAAAATACAAAGCAAAAATCGAAACCTGGATCATAACTGTCCAGAACTACAGTTCTGCAAAAAAACATCAGAAACCAAGAGTCAAACCAGCCCGGGGCAGAATCTACTGAGCCCCACAATAATCATTAGATAAACATGAAACGGTCACTGCCGCTGCTCTGATAAAAGATGGACGTTAATAACGTTAAACACTTTATTGTCATATCTATGGCTAAAAGTGTGAAATTCCCAATGAGTATCCAACAGTATCCGTCACATCTAAGTGACAGGTGAAGTAAGTCCGCCGGTAGTAAGACTATGAACCGTCAGACATTACAGTGACTGGTATAATGTGCCGGACACGCGGTCTGCTGTGTAAAATATATGACCCTCAGGTGCTCGTCCTCAAAACCCACAAATAAAACTCATACAATGTGAGCAGTCTTACAGTGCGAGCGTAACCGGCAAGTTCTTAACTGAGTGGGTCTGGTCCACATAACCCCAGAGATAAAGGTGACGAATGCAACTCCAACCCACAGATCTACTCAGACCAGCAGGGGAAAATTTCATAAAAATTTGGCAAAAACCCATGCACAAAATTTGGCCATTTAATCCCCGCCAAATTTCAGGCATTATCTATGACAGAATGCGCCGGGATTTTGAAACCGGTCTAGTAGCAAGGTCATAGATCAGGCGCAATCTAGTGCTAGAACGACACTTCTGGCTCAGGTAAACCACTTTGAAAGTGCTCTACCTGTTTCAGCAGTAATGCGTCTAGAAATGCTGTACAGAAGCTATAAATATGTAGCTTTGTACGGTTCTAGTGCACCCCGCCTCCTGCATGCCCCATTCATACATGTCGCCCTATGTATCAAATATACTGCAGTCACTGTGTACATACATTACTTATCCTGTACGGATCCTTTGTTACATCCTGTATCATACTCCAGAGCTGCACTCACTATTCTGCTGGTGCAGTCACTGTGTACATACATTACTTATCCTGTACGGATCCTGAGTTACATCCTGTATTATACCCCAGAGCTGCACTCACTATTCTGCTGGTGCAGTCACTGTGTACATACATTACTTATCCTGTACGGATCCTGAGTTACATCCTGTATTATACCCCAGAGCTGCACTCACTATTCTGCTGGTGCAGTCACTGTGTACAATTATACACTATCCATTACTTATTCCGGTTCCTATTCTGCGTGCATCCTGATGTTACTTTACTTATCTGTACTATCCTGAGTTACATCCGGGTTATTATACATCCACAGAGCTGCACTCATATTTGCTGTGCTGTCACTGTTGTCACATACATTACTTATCCTGTACTGATTCTGAGTTACATCCTGTATTATACTCCAGAGCTGCACTCACTATTCTGCTGGTGCAGTCACTGTGTACATACATTACTTATCAAGTACTGATCCTGAATTATATCCTGTATCATACTCCAGAGCTGCACTCACTATTCTGCTGGTGCAGTCACTGTGTACATACATTACTTATCCTGTACTGATCCTGAGTTACATCCTGTATTATATTCCAGAGCTGCACTCACTATTCTACAGGTCTGGAGCTGAAGATTTTCCATATTCCTTACTTTTTTTGTGTTTTGTATAGAATATTGTCTTAAAGAAAAATAGTTCAGATAAATACATATTTGCATAGCAAAAAGGTAGCCTCATACCTGAGTCTGTTGAGGGATATTTACAAAGCTTGGATCTCGTGGTCCAACACTGACAAATCGGTTTGCGGGGGAAGTGCTGGGTGTTGAGTATGCTGTGGATAAAAAAAGATATAACAGGTGAATAAAATGCAGCACTATAGATATGAAACTATCTCACAACTGTATACACCTTCAGTCTTAGAGAGTGTGTGATACTGAGGGACTAATGCCAGGAGCTCACATGGAAAGATAATGACAATGTGCTTTATGTTTTTATCAATGGTAACTTTTTGGATGGAGGCACAGTATACAATCATCTATCCATGAACCTGTCTGTATATCTATCCATCTTTGTATGTATCTATCTATCTCACATGATAGAAGTATTGTACTTGCTTTGTAGTGGCCATGATAGGATCAACAGATGAACTATCTCAGATATCTATCTATCTATCTATCTATCTATCTATCTCATATCGATCTATCTCATATCTATCTATCTATCTATCTAATATCTATCTCAGATCTATCTATCCAGCTCAGATTAATCTGCCCATCTCAGATCTATCTATCTGTCCGTCTCAGATCTATCTATCTATCTATCTATCTATCTATCTATCTATCTATCTGTCCATCTCAGATCTATCTATCTATCTATCTATCTATCTATCTATCTATCTATCTATCTGTCCATCTCATATCTATCTATCTGTCTATCTAATCTATCTCAGATCTATCTATCTATCTATCTATCTATCTATCTATCTAATCTATCTATCTAGCTCAGATCTATCTATCTGTCTGTCCATCTATCTATCTATCTATCTATCTCAGATCTATCTATCTATCTATCTAATCTATCTATCTATCTATCTATCTACCAATCTATCTATCTATCTATCTATCTATCTATCTATCTACCAATCTATCTCATATCTATCTATCTATCTATCATCTATCTATCTATCTCAGATTTATCTATCTCAGATCTATCTCCATTCATTTGCATTTTCGTGTACTAATTAACCCACCTGTATGAAATAGAAACTAGCAGTTAATCTGGAGACCACACTCTATTTCCAGGATCCCAGCCTGAAAGCTTCCACCCTTGTATCTAGTTATTTTGTGACTGTAATGCGCTTGTAAGGGAATGAGATTGTGGCTTCTTGTGAAGTCTGCACATTATTTCCATAGTCGGGAGGAGGTGGGGAGCAAGAATCAATTTAAGGTTCAAAGCTATATTGCAAAGTTGGAGCCTGTCCAAGCCGATGGATATTATTCTGAAGCCTGCAAGTCACAAAATGACTAAAGTACTGTAATAATTATATTATAGACGAACACGTCTGCAAATAGAACTGGAGCAAGACCGCAAGCTCATTGAGTCATTTACATTTGGTAAGCGGTCCCCATACATCCCTGGGAAGTGATTAACATGTAGTGCAATTTATCAGGGGTTATCCGCATGATCTATAATGATGGAGGAAGTCATTAAGGGAGACACACAAACACACATGCTCTAACCAGACACGTCCATTAGAGAGGATCCATCAACTCCCCTGTTATGTCTGTGATGGTAATACAACAAACTATCCAGGAGCATGTTTCCTCAGAACTTGGAATTGTGTGGTTCCTCTGTAATTCCTACTGGAAATAAGTGATAAAGTGACAACTTGGGGGGACCTGTATGATCAGGTTTTTCTGGCGTAAAATGCGCCAAAGTGAGCGGCTACGATGTCTAATGCACCTAATGAATGTGTTAGATGCATTGTGCATAAGACTCGACACTTTCTAATGCGCCTAACATGAAGGGGGTGTTCTGGGGGCGTCGCACCACACTCGTAATATTAGACACATCTATGAATGTGGTTCGGCAAAACTAGGCGCATTACTGCTCGGACAGACAGACCTATCTCAATGTGGCCTGAGCCTGAGGATTCGAAGTGGAGCTGGATTTGCTGTAAGGAGCAAAAAATGTCCCTTATTTCTCAACTTCCACCAGTACAATAATAAAAAGTAATTTCTGATAATGATCAAACTATAGAAAATTAAATTATTTAAATGTAATTAAAAATACGATCATTTAAATTAATATAAAAATATATAATATCCCCAAAATATACAAAAATCTCCCATAAAATGTATTTAAAATTAATAGAATCTAAAACTAATTTTACATTAAATAATCCACTGATGATGTTGTTCAGAATTTACAATTTTTAATTTTACTACATTAAGTTTAAAATGTATTTTTGCTGCTCTCACCCTTTATTCTACATACAGCAAGAACCAGCACAGCACAGGTATTGCTGGGACCTGTGGTCCACCAAGCAAGATCAGTTCCATAGTTTCTATTCACTGAAATGCTATTCTAATGACTTTTCTCTTATCTCCAGCCTATCTATAGCCTTTATACATGTTTGGCTCATTACTAATGCGCCTAAGTCCCGTAATGCGTCAAACACACAGGCGAGGGGCAGGGACTTTATACACCATTTATAATCACACAAAATACACTTTCATATATTCAAGCGCATTTTACACTGAAAATGAGACTCGACAATTCACTTTGAAGCGTCTTCCTTCAGACATGTCTCCCTTAGGCTATGTTCAGACGGCTTATCCATGGCGTAATTGTGGGACGGATTTCGCCCGCAATTACGCCGTGTGTACGGGGGCAGGGCGGGGGGGCCGGCAGCTCGCCAGCTCCATAGACTTTCATTATCCACGGCGCGTATCCCGCCGGGATAATGTGCATGTCACTTTCTCCCTGCTCGCCGTATTTCGCGAGCGGGGAGAGGAGACATAATCCATAGCTCACTATGAGGACTGTGGATTACCGTAATGACTGGGACGTATTTCAGCCTGTAATGAGCGCAGTATGGCGCGAAATACGGACTGAAATCTGTCCCAAAATAAGCCGTGTGAACATAGCCTTAGGCTATGTTCACACGGCTTAAATGCAGGCCGTAATTACGCCCCGCAATTACGCCGTGTGGCCGGGGGCGGGAACGGGGGGCCGGCACTTCGCCGGCCCATAGACTTGCATATACACCGCTGGTAATTCATATGTCACTTATCTCTCCCCTCGGCGTATTCGCCGAGCAGGGAGAGGAGACGTAATCCATAGTTCTCTATGAGAACTGTGGATTACCGTAATGACTGGGACGTATTCCAGCCTGTAATGAGTGCACTCCGGCGCGTAATTACGGACTGAAATACGTCCCATTTTAAGCCGTGTGAACATGGACTTAGTGTTAACATTCTCCTTGTCAATAAGGTGTGTCCTAGTCTGACACTGTCAGCTGTGATTGAAAAGTGGGGGATTGAAGAATGGTAAAACCCAGCAGGTTATTATTAATATATTTCCAGGAGGAATAAGAGAGGAATGGCGCAACGCATACAAAACACGCTGTAGATTTCTTAGGGCTTGTCCCCACGGCAGGTTTTTCATTTGGTTTTACAGATGGTTTTCAGATTTGAAAACTGTCTGTAAATCGACTGTCAACCTTATACCTTGATTTAAATAGAAAATCCGTGCAGTGGGGACTGCTGAATGGATTTTCTATTTAAATCAATGTCAAAGGTTTTTCACACCGCCACGTTCCTAAAAACTTAGAACTTGTTCATTCTTCCACCCGGTTTTCGGGCAGAAGATCTACATGTCAGTAGTTGAGTGGGACGGGCAAATCCGCGAACTGCGGACAGAACCGTCCCCCAAAACCACAGAAAAGAGGTCAAAATACGTCTGGATTCTTTAATCAAAATCCGGCCGGTATTTTAACCTGCCGTGTGGTCGCAGCCTTATGTTATGGAGAAGCAAGTTTGAGAACTGCTGGATCCTCTGCATAGGCTAAAATTTACAGCACTGTTCTAGAGGTCTCTATAGCTGGAGTGACAGGTATATATACCTTAATATAATATTTATGGAAATTTCAAAAAGGGCCAGGACTACAGTGACAATAACACCAGCCAAGGAAACACGTAGAAGATGCAACTTGACATAAACAAGTAAGTGTCTGTGCCATTCAGGAAGCGTGGAAAGTAGGGCGACAACTTCTTTGTCAAGTTAAATGGCTGCAACAGGGTTTTGTCCCCCAATAGTTATTACCCATGTAAGAGACTCATGGATAATAGACTCACAAGAGGGTAACGCAGGGAAATGTTTACAATTATTAACTCATATTTTGGGGGTGATTTCTCTTTAAAGATCTGCATAGACTATATAAGGATGAAAGCCTGGAAATGAGAAGAAAAGGCAAAGTGTTTGATTGACATTTGCTGAGCTGCATGTACCAGGGAACAAAACTAAATATATTGGCAAGTGTTACATCCTCTAAAATGACTTCTGATTAGCCCGGTTCTGAGCTTCCTGGTATAATCGCTCTGAAATCTGCTGGACAGAAATAGTTTCTCCAAAAAGTTCTGAAAATCAGAAAGCGAGAAGTTTTTAAAAGAGGATAACTGCATCTGAAAGCCATGGCCGTGCTGAGACAACGGTAAGCTGTGCATTCACTGGCTATCCTGTTCTACTGCCAATATAGCCACCAAATGGTCAATGTGGCCACCATGAACTGATCAGAGGCAAGCAGCAGCAGGGGTGGACTGGCTGTTTGGGCATTAGATGAACCTTATGGTCAGTTAAGTTCTCCTGAAATACAATTACAGTATATACTGGAGTATAAGCAGAGAAAAAATTTGCTGAAAAAGCCTTCCTCAACTTATACTCGAGTCAGCCGTTGGCATCCGGGCGCCGTCAGCGATCTCTTCAGCTGTATGCGTCTTCTCTGGGAACAAATACAGCTGAAGATACTATTGTGGAGGAAAGAGCAAGCGCTCCCTGCTCCGCAATAGGACTCCGGAAGGCCGCAAGCAGACTTGCAACCTTCTGGAGTATCCAGCACAGGCGGCATGCTATGTCGTCACGCTGCCTGCACAAGCTGATGATATCACGCCCCCCTGTGCTGGGAAGAAGATGGAGCGCCTCGGAGCAGTGGAGGAGAGAAGTGAGTACGTGTATTTTTTATTTTTTTAAAAACCCTGCCTATGAGGGACATATACCTGCCTATGGGGGACATTAAACGGCCGATACCTGCCTATGTAATTTTGTTATCCATTTTTATTTTTGAAATTCACCAGTAGCCGCTGCATTTTCCACCCTAGGCTTATACTCAAGTCAATACGTTTTCCCATTTTTTGTGGCAAAATTAGGTGCCTCGGATTATATTCGGGTCGGCTTATACTCGAGTATATACGGTAATTTACCCTAATCGAGTTTATCATAGCTTTGGCAGGTGGTAAGGGGTCCATGACCTTAAAGGGGTTGCCCACATTGTAACAAAATGAAACAAGCAGTTCTTGGGGCCCCAGTAAACCATCTATTAAGACTGCTCCAGAGCAAATACGACACTTCCATCACCGCAGCACTGGCATAGAAAATTTCCCGCAATTTTATTTTAAAGGACTGTTATCTTGAAAAAATTTCACTCTTCGAATTTTCTAATCATGAAAGGGATGGAAGTGGTTGTTAAAATTGCCATGGAGGGGGGGCCCTTATAGGAAAAGAAACAAGAATGAAATCAAATCAGCCACTGACGTTGGGGGGAGGGGTTTTTTTTTTCCTTAAGGTGAACAAAGGTGTTTTGGCCCCGAAAATCTTTTCTGGGCGTTCTGTTTTCATTCATGAACTTCCATATGGGGACATCACTCTGGTGAACCTGTTTTATTTTTTGTCACTGATAACATTTCACATCTTCAAAGCTAAAAAGATGGAGGATAGGAGCTTTCGTCACTGTAATTGATGCTAGGTGTTATACTCCTGACCGAGGTAATGGATCTTCCTAGCCCCAATATTTGGCACTGGCCACACTGGGATGTGGAATGATGTGCCATTCTTTACCCTAAGGGTATGTTCACACGGCGTGTTGACTCCGTGTGAACATACGTTTTTAGATACGTGTTTGGATCCGTCTGTCGGACGCTAAATAGACCCAAACACGCATCTAACAATGAGCCATGTGATTTGCATTGCTTGTAATATGAAACACACGTTGGCGTTCACACGAGTGATCGCCGATGTGTGTCTCATTGCGTCTTTTGGATCCGTCTGTCAGATCTGTTACCAAGAGTTGACATGTCTGAAAGACGCAGCAGGAGTCCTATTTAAAACTACAGGGTGCGATCCCGCTGCATCCAACACACATCCAAACACGCAGCTGCCTGTTGTATACGTGTTGGAGCCGTATAGGATCCGATCGCTGCTGCGTTTTTGGATGCGATTTTCGGATCCAACACGGACCCCAAAACGCTGTGTGAACGGCCCCTAAGGGTAAATGCACATGAGACAGATTTGCTGCAGAAATGTTCATATATATATAAATTTGGCCCAATTATCCAAATATACACCCTGAGCAATGATCAACTGTGGCTCAATTTTCGGGGTCTCCACCTCCCCACATTTACACTTGCAAACTATAGAGGAGCCACGTGAAAAATTCAATACTTTAATAACTCATCTTAAAATGTAGACATTCAGCCATAATAAACAGTATGTCCATCAAAACTGAGTATATGCTTTCTTACATATGTAGTGATGGACATACTGTTTATTACGGCTGAATGTCTACATTTTAAGAAGAGTTATTAAAGTATTGAATTTTTAACGTGGCTCCTCTATATTTTGCTGCAGAAATGTTCCACAGCAAATCTGCAGGTAAATCTGCAGGTAAAAATCTGCAACAATTTCGGTGCAGATTTGATCCCATTCAATTCCAATATCCACATTAAATTTGCAATAGAAATTGACACACTGAGGATTTGCAAATCCACACTTCAAGTCTGTTGGCGCACAGGAAATCTCGGTCACGTGGACATGGAATTTGTAAACCTTCATCTACATGGCTGGTTCTGTAATCCACGGTGTATTTTCTGGATGCAAATCCATGTGGAAAATCTACAGCAATGCTGTCCTGTGTGCATTAACCCTCAGGCTGGGTTCACGCAGTTCACGTATTTTGCTGCAGAATTTGTCAGTCAAAACCAGAAATGGGTCCAAAACCCACAATGGTACAAGCTTTCTCATTATACTTTTCCTCTCTGTAGGTTTTGTCCCTAGTTTTGGTTTATGTCCACTGCAGCAAAATACACACACAAAAAAACACAATGTGAACCCAGCCTTAGACTCAATAGACTGCGGATTTTCCTGCAAAAATCTACACTGATTTACAGTCCTAGCAATGTGGTTGAATTTTAGGAATCTTGTCCACATGCTGCAAAAATTATTGACAAAGAATCCTTGCAGATATTTCAAATGCACAGACAATTTATGTTGAGGAAATTCTGTGGATTTATTGCCAATTTTATCTACTGAAGTCAAATACTGCCAAAAACTGCATTATTGTAATTTTGCTGCAGATTTTAAATTAACTTTATTTGCACAATTTACAGAAAAAAAAAAAACAGAGGAGCCGAATCTGCAACAGACCTGCAAAAAAATCCACATCATTTGGTGATGATTCGCTACTGCGCATTTAGCTTTGAAAATTTGCAGCGTTTATGTCCCATGTAGACGCACCCTTAAGGAGGTGTGAACTTTGGAGTCATCGACTAACAGCAGGTGCTCTGAAGCGAAGAACCCAGCAAGAGGTTGTCAATGGAGTAGTAAGCAGGATGAGACATGCCAGGAGTCAAAGCCAGAGATGAAACCACAGAAATTCACAGTCTTATCCAAGAGACAAGATGAACAAAATCCGGGGAAGAGCTCAGAGTCAGGACAAGCAAGCAGGACCAAGAGCCACACAAGGATGTACCTCAATCTGAAGGCGAGGGATCTCCATTAAATAGGTCAGAAGGCCCAATATCATTAGTGGCCACCATCCGCTATGCCAACCTGATAGGAGCAGGGAGCTGTGCCAAAGAGACATCGCTGAGGTGGAAAAAAAAGAAGTGGACGTGTCCGGTTGTCTACTAACTGCATGTATGGCCATTGAAACCAGTGCAAGGTGACACCAGAAAGAAATTAGAGGAGGACGGCGCCGAGTCTCCAGATGACCAGGAGTGAAAAGTAGCCTCATAAGAGACAGCAGAAACCTGGAGCATAAACAGCTGAGCATATGAAAAAGAGACTGCTCAGGAATGTCTTATTTTTGATTGGAGACACTTTAACCCCTTCTCATTGCAGAAATTTTTGTTTACGTCGCGTTTTTTCCTTCCTCCCTTCCAAAAGCCATTACTTTTTACATCTACATAGACATTTGAGGGCTTGTTTTTTGCGGGACAAGATGCACCTTTTATTGGTCATTGACCGTATTGATATACAATACACTGGAAAACAAAAGAAATTTTTTGGTGGGGAGGAACGTGAAAAAAAAAAAAAGTTGCACCATTTCTGCATATTTTCATAGTTTTTTTTAAATAAATGACATGTTATATGTATTTTGCAGGCCACTCTGTTTTTTTTCTGTCTCATTTGGATTTTTAATTGAAGAAACACACATATCAGTTTTAGAGGACGATGGAATTTTTATCTTCTTTCCTATTCCGCAGGTTGGTACAATTCAGGTGATACCAAGGGCGACATGTTTAAATGGCAGTTTTTTTGTTGTACCTTTTTGCCCCCAAAATGTTGTAGCCCTGTTCTATACATGCATGAACAGTCGTACGCCCAAACATGGCAGTCTGCACTAGACACAACACTTTTGAATGCGCCAAAGTTTGGTGCGGAACTGCCATACAAAGTTTGGCGCATAACACTTTCATTCATACTGTCATATCATACACTCCTCTACATCTATTTAGAACTGGTGTGTAGGCGCCAAGTTACATAGATGTCGCCCCATAGATTGGTCGTTATGAGCTCTGATTGGTTGCTTTGAGCTGTGATTTGTTGTTATGAGCTCTGATTGGTTGCTTTGAGCTGTGATTTGTTGTTATGAGCTCTGATTGGTTGCTGTGAAATCTAGTTATTTGCTATGAGCTCTGATTGGTTGCTACGAGCGCTGATTGGTTACTATGAGCTCTGATTGGTTGCTACGAGCGCTGATTGGTTATTATGAGCTCTGATTGGTTGCTTTGAGCTGTGATTTGTTGTTATGAGCTCTGATTGGTTGCTGTGAAATCTAGTTATTTGCTATGAGCTCTGATTGGTTGCTACGAGCGCTGATTGGTTACTATGAACTCTGATTGGTTGCTACGAGCGCTGATTGGTTATTCCGAGCTCTGATTGGTTGCTGTGAGCTCTGATTGGTTGCTGTGAGCGCTGATTGGTTGCTATGGGCAACAAGAACAGTCTTACTACTAGACAATTTTCATAAATGAGGCCACTACTACGGTAGTTTTCTAGGCATGCTCTGTGACATGGGAAGAAATCAGTGTGCAGGGAGGGGAGAGGGCGAGCTGTGACATCTCCTGTTGTGACTGGTGGATCCTGTGTTATCTTTACACACTGGTGTCTCCTTTCAGTGTAATCCTCCCTGTGCTGATAATTAGGAGACTGCCGAAAAGTTTTCTTTGCAGAACAGGAAGTCTCAGACTATGATTGGACCTAGTGGCCAAAGTGAAATCTTCAAGATCTCAGGATTTTTTTTTAAATATCAAGAACAATAACAGAAAATTTTAAAAAATATCCAAAAATTCTTAAAAATTGTGTTTAACGTAAAAACATTCTCATGACACATTCCCTTTAAGGGAATTTCCGGAGCAGCGGAAATCCTACCAAACTCTGCTGTCTATAAATGATCCTGGAGTATTGGAAGGTATTTATATGCCACTTAAAGCCTCTGTTTCTTGTACGAAACACTAATTGGCTCTTAAACAGGCAAGACACGAGAGTTCAAGGTGTCAAACGCATTTCCACACAACACAGAAGATGTAAATGTGACCACAATCTTCCTTCCATAGACGTCTGCTAGTAAATGTGAGCCCTGCTCAGGAATAATGAAATGGGTAAGTAATGACGGCAAATTATAGCATCTTAGTCTCTTATTTAATTATGAAATAGAACTTAAGTGAGCTCGTAAATATCATTAAATGAGCTGTCGGTACCGCGCCACGCCGACGCTCGTCACCATTTCAATCTTATCTGTAAACCATCGACAATATTTCGCCCTAAAGCGCGCGCGGAGACGGTCTTAATAATTAGCGCAATGTTTTATCCAATTAAGCATCGAAGCAACACGATCAGTCGTAAAGTGGCGAGAAAATGAACGTTTGTCAGAGGCAATGGCTCATATATAACGTGATACGGACGGGATGCCGTACTGTATGAGCACGAGCGGCTACACAATGGAGGATGAGATCTGCCCGTCGTCTTCATTAGAAAACACAAGTTTCGTTGCAATCTTAATTATCATTTGTGATTATGGGGGGAGGGGGGGGCAGCATCACATTAATTACTAAGGGAAACCACAGGGATTATGTAAATAAAGTTTAAAGGGGTTCTCCAGGCTTTAAAGGGAACCTGTCACATAGATTATGCCTCCCTTGCTGAGGGCAGCACAAACTAGTGTCAGACCTGCTGTTTCCAGCGCTGCGTCCCTTATTCTGTAAGATGCTGGAGTTTTAGAGCATTTAATTTAAATCTGCAGTTTTCAGCCAGAAAAGAGTCATGAAAAGAGTCAGTTTTTTTTTCAAACCCCACCCACCTGAGACTAGCCCCGCCCATATGAGGCTAGCCCCGCCCACCTCAACTGATAAACCTATTACTTTGAATAGGTAGAAACATGTGAATAACTGTCAGTGGGCGGGGCTAGCCTTTGATGGGCGGGGCTAACACCTGGTCATGAAGATTTCAGGGGTAAATGCTCTAAAACTGCGGCATCTTACAGAATAAGGGGCACAGCGCTGGGAACAGCAGGTCTGTCACTAGCTTGTGCTGCCCTCAGCAAGAGGGGCATAAACTATGTGGCAGGTTCACTTTAATGCTCAAATCTGGCAGTTTGCAGCCAGAAAAGAGTGACGCTTATTCATGAGCAGGTGTTAGCCCCGCCCATCCAAGGCTATACATAAAGGCGCAGTCTAGTGCCAATACGACAAGTCTGGCTCAGGCACCACCTTTACCCTGGTCTGTTCTTCTGCAGGTCATACATACAGGGCAGTGTAGAGCCAATACCACAAGTCTGGCTCAGGCACCACCTTTACCCTGGTCTGGCTGTTCTTCTGCAGGTCATACATACAAGGCAGTGTAGAGCCAATACCACAAGTCTGGCTCAGGCACCACCTTTACCCTGGTCTGGCTGTTCTTCTGCAGGTCATACATACAGGCGCAGTGTAGAGCCAATACCACAAGTCTGGCTCAGGCACCACCTTTACCCTGGTCTGTTCTTCTGCAGGTCATACATACAGGGCAGTGTAGAGCCAATACCACAAGTCTGGCTCAGGCACCACCTTTACCCTGGTCTGGCTGTTCTTCTGCAGGTCATACATACAGGGCAGTGTAGAGCCAATGGGACAAGTCTGGCTCAGGCACCACCTTTACCCTGGTCTGGCTGTTCTTCTGCAGGTCATACATACAGGGCAGTGTAGAGCCAATACCACAAGTCTGGCTCAGGCACCACCTTTACCCTGGTCTGGCTGTTCTTCTGCAGGTCATACATACAGGCACAGTGTACAGCCAATACCACAAGACTGGCTCAGGCACCACCTTTACCCTGGTCTGGCTGTTCTTCTGCAGGTCATACATACAGGGCAGTGTAGAGCCAATACCACAAGTCTGGCTCAGGCACCACCTTTACCCTGGTCTGGCTGTTCTTCTGCAGGTCATACATACAGGGCAGTGTAGAGCCAATATCACAAGTCTGGCTCAGGCACCACCTTTACCCTGGTCTGGCTGTTCTTCTGCAGGTCATACATACAGGGCAGTGTAGAGCCAATACCACAAGTCTGGCTCATGCACCACCTTTACCCTGGTCTGTTCTTCTGCAGGTCATACATACAGGGCAGTGTAGAGCCAATACCACAAGTCTGGCTCAGGCACCACCTTTACCCTCGTCTGGCTGTTCTTCTGCAGGTCATACATACAGGGCAGTGTAGAGCCAATACCACAAGTCTGGCTCAGGCACCACCTTTACCCTGGTCTGGCTGTTCTTCTGCAGGTCATATATACAGGGCAGTGTAGAGCCAATACCACAAGTCTGGCTCAGGCACCACCTTTACCCTGGTCTGTTGAGCTGCAGGGGATACATACAGGGCAGTGTAGAGCCAATATCACAAGTCTGGCTCAGGCACCACCTTTACCCTGGTCTGGCTGCTCTAACTGTTCTTCACCAAAGTTCTGTCGTCAAAGAATCATAAATGTGTCTAATTCTACTAATGACGCCCCCAGAACGCCCCAAAACTTTGTCGCGCTTTGTCTTTGGTACCGAAACATCTTCTGCTCCCACAGCCTCCAAGGATCGTTGTTAGAAGGACTAGAAGGTGATTATGAGAAGTTACTGTTTCTTCCTGCAGAATCTTGTACATCTTGCATAAAAGACAAGGAACCTGCGAGACGTTGGTGCGATATCACACTTGGTCTGGGCTGAGAGAGCCCCGTTGGGAATAAAATCATAAAGTTAATGCGTGTGAGACCTCGCATCGCTCTTTTATCTGCTGTTACTTGAAGAGCTTCCTGTAATCAGGAGAGGTGCACTTACATCTCAGGACTATAACTTATTCATAACCAGGGTAACTTTTTCTGCGTCGTTTGATGCAGGATGTCCCAGCTCGGCTCCATAAACATCTTGTAGGAAGTAGCAAGTCAGCAGCACATTACCAACTGCACTAATGTAATTTACTCTACGGAGTCATCTTCATTTAAAGGGGTTTTGCCACGAAGTAAAATTGACGTGTGACGCTTGCAAATGAAATAATAAACATTTTCAGCATTCATTACTATTAAAAATTCTGCACCGTTTTTGTTTTAGCTGCTCCTTTAGTGATCCATTGTTTACAACTCGTTACCAGGGGATACGACCAGTGATGAGAGCTCCTCAGTCCTGGTCGCACATGCTCAGACATCATCTCTCCTCTCAGGCAGCTACTGAGTGTTCAAACCCCAGGTGCTGTCATTCTACTGCCGTCCTCTGTACTCCTTAGTAATTAGTCACAGTGCAAGTAAATGAAAAAGAAACCTCAATAAGGTCTGTGCATTGATAAAGAGAAAAAAAAAATCCACGGCTTTGGTTCCTGCAGGGATTTGAACCGAGGACCCTTGTGCCTGGAGGCAAAAAACATTACCTCTCAGCTACTTACAGTTCTACACAGAAACAGACCTTTCTTTGACTAGAGAGAGGAAAGGCCTGGTGATGTCATCCTGCTGGGTCACATGATCTGCAATTCAAACAAATCACACACGGCCCGTTCTGAGCACACAGCTGAAGAGCTGGATGCAGGAGGTATGAAATGAGATCGTGGTAAAACCCCTTTAAGAAGACAACAAGCTACGGCCCGGCTGCCGTCAATGTCACGCAACTCAAGATCTGCAACTTTTGGGGATACCAAGCCCCTTTCACTTCTATGGGGAATATTACTGAAACAGCACTCAGCAAAGGTGACTCTTTCATGACACCCCCCTCCCCCCCTCCCAGATGGCTACCACATTATGAAGGGTATAGATATAGGGAAGCAGAGGCTGTGGTAGCTCCCAGCCTGATAGGAGACCAGTTAGTTGGGGCCCGGTTACAGATTTCTTTGTTTGGGGGCCTCAAGTTACCCTTCTGAAGGTATAGACACAGTACTAGCCACCACCTATGACATACCTCCCAACTTTTAGAGATTGCAAAAAGGGACACACCAGGCCACGCCTCTAACTATGCCCAAACACATGAAATCACACCAAGACACGCCTCTAACTATGCCCAAACACATACTTGCCAACTTTTTAGACAGCCAAAAAGGGACACATTTTCAGGATTGCATTGTATCCAATGATGAAATATTAACTAAGCTGTTATGTAATATACAGTGAGGAGGCAATCAGATACTTTTTAAAGCAAGATAGTTTATTGATGCAAATCTATTTCCCCAAGGAAAAAGAGCAACATTTATGGAAGAGGGACAGAGGGACAAGGGTTAAAAATAGGGACTGTCCCTCCAAAATAGGGACACTTGGGAGGTATGGCTATGAATCTACAAAAAACCTTTCAATGGGTATTATACAGCATGAGACAAGAAGAATGAGAAATGTATGGTCAGTACACAGAGGTCTCCAAAGACACAAAATCCCTCTCAACTACCTCCTGAGTAAAGCAATACAGAAAGTTCTGCAAGGGCCGCAAAAAAGGAGAAGTGAAGGATTAGTAAAAAGAAAGACAGAAAAATAAAGCGCAGAGACTGCCGTGTTACTGAGTTATTACATAAGAATACAGTAAAAGAGATAACGTTATTACACATATGACATAAAGAGGACAGAGGTCAGAGACCTGCAGTGAATAGGTACAATGTATTCTGAATAATCACCTCTGCTCTCTAGTGTATGGATAGGCTGTATTCTCAGTGATGTCACCAGTCTCTAGTGAATGGATAGGCTGTATTCTCAGTGATGTCACTGGTCTCTAGTGAATGGATAGGCTGTATTCTCAGTGATGTCTCTAGTGAATGGATAGGCTGTATTCTCAGTGATGTCACTGGTCTCTAGTGAATGGATAGGCTGTATTCTCAGTGATGTCACTGGTCTCTAGTGAATGGATAGGCTGTATTCTCAGTGATGTCACTGGTCTCTAGTGAATGGATAGGCTGTATTCTCAGTGATGTCACTGGTCTCTAGTGAATGGATAGGCTGTATTCTCAGTGATGTCACCGGTCTCTAGTGAATGGATAGGCTGTATTCTCAGTGATGTCACTGCTCTCTAGTGAATGGATAGGCTGTATTCTCAGTGATGTCACTGCTCTCTAGTGAATGGATAGGCTGTATTCTCAGTGATGTCACTGCTCTCTAGTGAATGGATAGGCTGTATTCTCAGTGATGTCACCGGTCTCTAGTGAATGGATAGGCTGTATTCTCAGTGATGTCACTGGTCTCTAGTGAATGGATAGGCTGTATTCTCAGTGATGTCACTGGTCTCTAGTGAATGGATAGGCTGTATTCTCAGTGATGTCACCGGTCTCTAGTGAATGGATAGGCTGTATTCTCAGTGATGTCACTGGTCTCTAGTGAATGGATAGGCTGTATTCTCAGTGATGTCACCGGTCTCTAGTGAATGGATAGGCTGTATTCTCAGTGATGTCACCGGTCTCTAGTGAATGGATAGGCTGTATTCTCAGTGATGTCACTGGTCTCTAGTGAATGGATAGGCTGTATTCTCAGTGATGTCACTGGTCTCTAGTGAATGGATAGGCTGTATTCTCAGTGATGTCACTGGTCTCTAGTGAATGGATAGGCTGTATTCTCAGTGATGTCTCTAGTGAATGGATAGGCTGTATTCTCAGTGATGTCTCTAGTGAATGGATAGGCTGTATTCTCAGTGATGTCACTGGTCTCTAGTGAATGGATAGGCTGTATTCTCAGTGATGTCACCCATCTCCAGTGAATGGATAGGCTCTGCTGATATATTTTATGTCTCTATAGTATGTATACACTTTGTTTACTTTTACTGTAGCCTCTTGTTTCACTGCAGATAAGAAATATATACTCTTCATTCTATTTTGTAACCCATCTTTCATGTCCATTTCTATTATTAATTTCACCTTGCTAGGAATCTCTTCTACAAGTCTAACCTCAGGTATTTCTAATAATAAATTCAAGTGGTGTTATGTGAATGTGGAGAATATGAAAGCGTTCGTTTTTTGGAAGCTTTTAAATAAATGATGTGAACCGAGCCCCAGGAAGTTCACTTTCAGCTTCAGAAAACAGCAGAGTTTGCTCACATAAAATCTACGAGAACTGTAATTCCCTCTTCTAAGGCCGATGTCATAGCACATGTAATCAAGTTATAGCACCTGCTATTAAAGATACATCATGACTTACAAGAAGGATTAAGACCCAGATATGGCCGCCCGTAAGTGGGAATGAATATGGCAGCCGAATATAATAGCAGTAAAATTGAAACTGAAACACTACAAATATAGATTTCACAGTGGTCCCTGGAGAACACACAACCAGCTGACATTTCCTGCTTTCTGCGGATCACATAAGCTTTGGTGTGTAGACTGGGACATAGTCAGCAGAGTAAACTCACTATCAGTAGAAGTCAGAGTCAGCTGCAGAGATCTAAGGACAGAGGACAGCTTTATTGTACTAATGGCAACTTAGAGAGGACAGAATAGTTAGACATCAGTCCTGAATGGAATAGTAGCCACAATTGCGCTGTTACTCTCCATTCATTTCAATGGGAGTTCCAGGAATAGCTGAACGCAACCGCTCGTCTGTACTTGTAAATCCTGTTGAAATGAATTGAGAATAGCTATGCAACAGCAGCCACGTCACTATTTAAAATGGGGTTTTGGGTGGCCGTTCTGGCGATAGGTGCAGGTCCCACCTCTAACTAACATTGATGGCATATCCTATCAATAAGCCATCAATGTTTGTGACTGCAAAACCCTTTTAGGCTATATGCCAGACATACAGACAAGGCTCTGCATGCAGCTCCCCTGCCATTTCGAGGTCTCTATGGAAGGTGCAGCACTCTATGACATCCTAGTGATAGTATTAATCTATTAACACTTTTCTGTCCATTAATTCCCATTCATTGCAGCTGCCCAATAATATACACTCTGCTCAGTCCAGGAAAGGTGGGTCTCCAATATGGCCGCCCCCAGGAAAATTTTTAAAAATGTAAAATGAAGAACTAAAATATTAACAAATATTTAACAGGTTCTGTGATATTAATACTGGAAATGCAATGGATTTACAGCAGATTTGCACCACGGGTTTCGTATCACAAAGCAATAGGAATTTGCATAACTATACAAGAGTGTGAGGAAATCGATAAATTCATTCTTGGGCGGGAAATCTGTAGATTTTACCCTTTGCAATTTCCAGAGTAAAACTCGCCTGCTGCAAAATCCACGGCAAACATGAAGACATGAAGATTTTGCAGCAGATGACCTATGGATTTGCGGAGTCATCTGCAACTCCGGAAAATTACCAGACCTAGGATAGATCTACACAGCAAATGTCAAAATGCCGTCCAAAATCTGACGGGATTTTGACATTGCTGGGCCATGGCTTTTGTCACGGTTTTGTGTAAAATCCGCGGTCGCTTTTCAGATTTGCCGTTGGCCCCGTACATTTGAATGTACAAGAATCCGCAGCAATCTGGCGGAATATACAGAATGTTGCATATTCCGCCAGATTTTAAAACCGACAATAAAAAAATCTGTGTTGTGTAGACTACAGCACGGATTTTTTATTGCGGTCTATGCAGCACACGGCACCGTTGCATTTTCGGCAGATTCAAAATGCTGAAATCGCCGAAAATGCGATAGAAAACCTGCGCTGTGTAGACCCAGCCTTAAACTCCAGGCTTAACCCCCTCCAAACACACCTCCCAGAATGACCCATTTTACTGACTCGGAGAAGTGGGAGATGTGGCTCCTCCTTCTGTTGACGTGGTTGGAGGCTTTGTGTCTGGCACTGGCAGGGGCACAGGCCTGGCCATCGGTGGTGGCGGTGGCGGTGGCAACATTGGGGTGGGAAGGAATGGATTGTGCACCTTGCCTTGGCTGCTACCATTGGGCTGTGAAACAACAAAAACATGTAAGTCAGAGACAAATGGGTCTGAAAGAAAAGTATTAAAAGGGGAGGGGGCTACATTTATTATTCTCAAGCTCAAGTCCTCCCTGCTTTACACTGCAGCAATGATTCTCACTGGCTTTATTGTATGATCCTGCAGTCATAGTCTATTATATTTGCACCCGTGGACCCTGGAAGAGAGGGCGGATGGGAGAGAGTAACACAACTGAAAGATCACTGGGTCTGTAACCAATGAAACACATAGGTCTGCATAGTAGCTGTATACAAAAAACGAAATATCTTGTACAATGGTAATTTTTCATTTTAGATGTGGAGAAGAGTATAAAATAATCAGTTAGCAAAGGGGTTGTCTCATTACCCTGATTCATCTGACCTCAGTCCTGTTTTCTTGGTTTCACTTTGAATTCAGGGGCGTGTTTACTGGCTTCTACTAGGCGGCAGTAGAAGCCAGGTCTGTAGCTATAGCAACCAGTGCTGGCAGCCTATCAGGGTAGATCACACAGGTCTGTAGCTATAGCGACCTGAGGAGCTGATGCAGCCCATACAAGAGGGGATATCTAGGAATAGGTAGGACACTGTTAAAGAACACATATTGCAAAGTGACTTGTTTTTGCAAGATCTTTAACATAAAAAGCAGCGATCCTTGTAGTGAGACAACTCCTTTAAACTATTCTCTGAGCTACATGGGTAACAGACACTGAGTGGCAATCAGTAATGGCAGCCATTGCAACGCCCTTAGGGCCTGTGGGGTGTTGTGTAACATTATATATGACCAAAGTGGCTTCCAACAGCCCCCGAGAGGTCGATAAAACAATACCCTATGGGTACATCCATATGACAAAGGACACAATCAGATTGTAAATCCTACAGCTGCATCGTCCGACAAGTATTTGAACAGTATTGTACACAAGAACCCGAGGATGTTTAACTGTATTTAGATTTTTTTTGGTGCGGATTTAGGCCGTGTTCACACGGCTTATTCCCGACGGATTTGTGAGACGGATTGCGCTCACAAATCTGCCGTGAATAAGGGGCGGGGGGGGGCCCCAGAGCGCGGCGGGGGCGCCGCTCCCCGGCCCCATAGACAATGCATTGTTTACGGCGCGTACGCGCCATAAATAATGTGCATGTCCCTTTCTCCCCGCCCGGCGGATTTGCCGAGCGGGTAGGAGCGACGGAATCCATAGTTCTCTATGAGAACAGTGGATTACCGTAATTACTCCGACGGATTGGCGCCGTACTGAAGCGCAAATCTGGCGCGGAATACGGCGCCAATCCGCGGCAAAATAAGCCGTGTGAACGAGGCCTTACATGCAAGTTTCGATTCAGTTTTTCAATTGTTTTTGCATCATAGAACACAACTAACTTTTTGGACCCCTATCTGCGCCAAAAAACGCGCACAAAGCCTTCTGGTCATTTTTCATGCCATCCCTTTGATTTCAATAGTAAACTTTACACCGTCTTCCCGAGTGAAATGCGGCAAAAGATGTTCTAAGTTTTTGGAAAAAATGGCGGTTTTCAAGTCCGACTTCAAAAAATCTGATTTTCAATTGCCGTCTATCTGGATGGTGTTACAGTCGTTTTTTGATGTTTTTTTAAAATCCAAACCCACGTGGATTTCTGACTCTAAATAATTGTCGTATGTAGGGAACCTTTCAGTTTATAAATAAAAAAAGTGCAGGATTATCAAATATTCTGAATTAATGGATGTTAAATTCAAGGATTTTCACCGTGTCTTCAAACTTCCTTTTACTTTCATTCCCAAGTGTCTGGAACAGTGAAAATCTTAAATATTGCAGCTGGACACTGGGCTGGATTATCAGACTTTCTGGATTAGTGGTTACAGGATTGAAAAACTTCATCATAGTTGTCTTGTATTCTGATGCCATAAAAAATCAGCCATAGATCGCAGATCTGTGCTAGATAATCCGATTTTCTGGATTACTGGATGCCGGATTAACAGGCTATTCATCAGCCAGGGAGTTAGACTCACCGTCTATAATCCCTTACTACATAAATTCCATGTAGAGTATGACTGTGGCTTCCTGTCTAGGGAGGTCATTCCCTCGCAGAGTGATTACGATGACGTCAGGGCAGCACGGAGTGGTCAACGTCCAGCGCAGGTGTTTGGTACAATGTATCGCCCGTCTGAGTGATATATTCCAGTGCGGATGTTTTGGCTAAGTCATAAATCTGATCCCTTCGCTTAGAATCACTTAGCCTGGAACAAAAATGGAATAAACTTCCATCTCAGCGCCGGGCCCGTCTCAGCCATGCGCTGGCGTAACTGTATATTTAACATTTTATGAGGCCGAGCAGTAAGTTTAATTTATGGAGCAATAGAATTTAGGAGGCCGAGCGCTCGCGCTGTCTGACAATATCAGTTTTGACAACAGTCAACAAATTGATCCGCCGTACCGGCATCTCATCCTGCATGCAGCACGCTCCGGGGAGAAGAGAGATGGCAACCGGCGAGATGATAAAATTGGGCTACGGTGGTTTTAAGGAACAATAAAATCCTTTAGTGAAGTCTTTATAACTTCCATAATTACAGCTGTTATGTGTCTACCTCGCCACACAGAGAATGAATCTTCTGTCATGTAACTAAGACGGGCTCCCACGACGAGACACTGTCCAAAAACACAGAAGATCACAGAAATACTTATTATTACATAGTTTGCAAGGCCGAAAAAAGGCAGACATCCTTCCAGTTCAGCCTATTGTTCCAGGGCCATCTTTTCCATTGGACACACTAGGTAGTTGCCCGGGGGCCCCACAAGTATAGGGGCCCCAAGTGGTGTATGTATGTCCCAGGAATACAAGAAACATATCATGCATCTCTTAGTTGGCTTTGCTTATTTAACTGTTTGTATGTTTTTAGGATGTGCAAACAGTTGAAACCATGATGGAGAAGGGAGCCAGTGGCTCCCTGCCCTGCCAGATAGTCTTGTAGGCTGCCAGTGTCCAGACATAAGTGGCGTGATAATATGGGTGAGCTTGGGGAGGGGGGGCTCAAGGTAAGGCCAAGTGTGATGTTATGTAAGTGGGCAAGGCCCACCGCAATGCTATGCCCAGGGGCCCATAATTCTGTTAAGACGGCTCTGTATTGTACTATAGTGTTGATCCAGAGGAAGGCAACCACCCCCGCCCCCCATGAGGTGGAAACCAATTGTCCTAATTTTAGGGAAGAAATTCCGCTGTATTTTAGGGCAAAAAACGCATCCAAGACATTCCTATGTCGGATCCACGTCCGAAAACCCCATGGAAATTAATGGGACTCGTTTTCTGACTGTATATCCGGCAAGAAAAAACGAACTAAACTCCACATTGAAAACTGCGTCAATATTTGTCAGACAACGAGATGGATTCAGAATCCGCCTTGCGGTAACACGATTTGCTATGTTTATTTTAGATGCATTAGGCACGACCACTCCAAAGACTGGAAGTCCTCATGTGCCTGTGCATCAAATAGGCGGCCCTCCAGTATCTCTGCAAAGGGAACGGAATACTTAGAGAGACATGTATGGAACTAGACGGATCGAAGTGCATTTTCTCATCTATTTTTCAGTGTATAATGCGCCTGAATGTATGAAAGTGTGTTCATAAATGCCGTCTAAAATTCATCGCGCCTCGTCTGTGTGTTTGTCACATTACGGTACTTAGACACATAAGTAATGCGGCAAACATATATAAAGGCTATAGATAGGCTGGAAATAAAAGTCATTAGAATAGCACGTCAGTGAATAGAAACTATGGGACTGATCTTGCTTGGTGGACCACAGGTCCCAGCAAAACCTGTGCTGTGCTGGCTATTGCTGTATGTAGAATAAAGGGTGAGAGCAGCAAAAGTAAATTTCAAATTGAATGTAATAAAAATTCAAAATGTAAAAATCTGAACAACATAATCAGTGGTTTTTTAATGTAAAATTAGTTTTAGATTTTATTAATTTTAAATACATTTTATAGGAGATATTTTTTATATTTTTGGGATATTATATATTTTTATATTCATTTTATATGATAACACTTTTTATTAAATTTAAATAATGTAATTTTTATATAGTTTGATAATTATCAGAAATCACTTTTTATTATTGTACTGGTGGAAGTTGAGAAATATTGGACATTTTTTTTCCTAAAAGCAAATCTAGCTCCACTTCGACTCCTCAGGCTCAGGTAGATCACATTGAGATAGGTCTGCCTGTCCGAGCAGTAATGCGCCTAGTTTTGCTGACCCACATTTATATGTGTCTAATATATTATGAGTGTGGTGCGACGCCCCCAGAACGCCCCCTCATGTTAGGCGCATTAGAAAGTGTTGAGTCTTATGAACAATGCGCCTAACACATTCATTAGGTGCATTAGACATCGTAGCCGCTCACTTTGGCGCATTTTACGCCAGAAAAGGGTGAAAAACCCGATCATACAGGTCTCCCTTAGTATTGGGCTCCTCTGCAAAGGAACCAAGCATTCAAAGAAATAATCAATCTGGAGAGGGGTCGTTGATCCAGGGATTTTTCAGATTGCCAGATTGGAGTCGAAAAGGAATTTTTCCCTAAAATGAGGACAATTGGCTTCTACCCCATTGGGGGTTTTTGCCTTCCTCTGGATCAACACCTTAGCACAACAGGCTGGAACTGGATGGACGTCTCGTCTTTTTTCGGCCTTACAAACTATGAAACTATTTTAGAAAATGTTCAAAATGATCACCACCTCCAGTTTTGGATCTCTACAATTTATATTGGCAAATAAAACCCTTTGGGATAAACTCTGGCTTTATGTCTTAAAATTTAAAGTCCCTCCTTGCTATGGGCTACTGAGGCGTAATGGTTCCCAACCTGCGGCTCTCCAGCTACTGCAAAACTACAACTCCCATCAGGAGTTGGGTAAAAGCCCTGGCCTCAAATGTTGCAAGAATGACTTGGGGAACCTGCACAAAAGTACCTAAATTTTGTCATTTACCCCCCCGGCCCCAATCCTTCACGTCTCCATCCTACTAGGACCCGTCCTTGGAATAGTTACTTGGTCGCAGTTTCTTGCTCGGTCTTTTTCAGCATTCATAGATCCGCAGACAGATAAATATCAAGTGTAAGAAATTGGACGTGTGGTATGCAGGGTTCAAGTACTGGTCAACTAGAACTCAAGTACTTGATATACACGTATAAATAACATCCAGACCTGGAACATCTGTCTTCCCACAAGTAGTTAAAGATCATTTAGCAGGAGCCATTTCATTCCGTAGCTTTATTTCTTCCTTTCCTTAATTTATCCCATCAGAACCCCCCACCCCCCGGTAATAGTTATCTGCAATCATTTCATTTAGGGCGACTGTAAACTATAAGCGATTTAAAAGGGGATTAATGACAGCACTCGAGCTGCGATAAAACACCAAAAACACTCAAAAGTCGACTAAAAACCTGTATTTTACCCAGAATGCTTAGGTTACTGAATAACTGGAAATGTTACAAATGTCATATTTAAGCGCAAGTTCACATCTCAGTATTATTCGTTACTCCTACTCCAGTCACACCCAGAGCTGCATTTCCAATTCTTCTGGCTGCTACTCTGAATACATCAGCATTGTACTAAGAGGACATAATGGCAGAGCCCCTATAATACAATGCGCGATGCTGTATTTCTTTTTATTTTCTGGAATTCATTTACATTACCAAGTGTGAATGCTGTATCTCCCACAATGCAACGCAGCAAACATTTTTTGGTGCAGAAATGGGGACTGTAGTATGGGAGTTAAAGGGAAACCAGCATAATTCTGAGTGCAGCTCTTGAGTATAATACAGGATGTAACTCAGGATCAGTACAGTATAAGTAATGTAATGTATGTACACAGTGACTGCACCAGCAGAATAGTGAGTGCAGCTCTGGAGTATAATACAGGATGTAACTCAGGATCAGTACAGAATAAGTATATGTATGTACACAGTGACTGCACCAGCAGAATAGTGAGTGCAGCTCTGGAGTATAATACAGGATGTAACTCAGGATAAGTAATGTATGTACACAGTGACTGCACCAGCAGAATAGTGAGTGCAGCTCTGGAGTATAATACAGGATGTAACTCAGAATCAGTACAGGATAAGTAATGTAATGTATGTACACAGTGACTGCACCAGCAGAATAGTGAGTGCAGCTCTGGAGTATAATACAGGATGTAACTCAGGATCAGTACAGGATAAGTAATGTAATGTACACAGTGACTGCACCAGCAGAATAGTGAGTGCAGCTCTGGAGTATAATACAGGATATAACTCAGGGTTAGTAGAGGATAATTAATGTATGTACACAGTGACTTTACGAGCAGAATAGCGAGTGCAGCTCCGGAGTATAATACAGGATGTAACTCAGGATCAGTACAGGATAAGTAATGTATGTACACAGTGACTGCACCAGCAGAATAGTGAGTGCAGCTCTGGAGCATAATACAGGATGTAACTCAGGATCAGTACAGGATAAGTAATGTATGTACAGTGACTGCACCAGCAGAATAGTGAGTGCAGCTCTGGAGTATAATACAGGATGTAACTCAGGATCAGTACAGGATAAGTAATGTATGTACACAGTGACTGCACCAGCAGAATAGTGAGTGCAGCTCTGGAGTATAATACAGGATGTAACTCAGGATCAGTACAGGATAAGTAATGTAATGTATGTACACAGTGACTGCACCAGCAGAATAGTGAGTGCAGCTCTGGAGTATAATACAGGATGTAACTCAGGATCAGTACAGAAAAGTAATGTATGTACACAGTGACTGCACCAGCAGA
Source organism: Phyllomedusa bahiana (assembly GCA_025379985.1). Taxonomy (NCBI): domain Eukaryota; kingdom Metazoa; phylum Chordata; class Amphibia; order Anura; family Hylidae; genus Phyllomedusa; species Phyllomedusa bahiana. Next base: position 81,591 of record JAODAL010003260.1, read on the forward strand.
ATAGTGAGTGCAGCTCTGGAGTATAATACAGGATGTAACTCAGGATCAGTACAGGACAAGTAATGTATGTACACAGTGACTGCACCAGCAGAATAGTGAGTGCAGCTCTGGAGTATAATACAGGATGTAACTCAGGATCAGTACAGGACAAGTAATGTACACAGTGACTGCACCAGCAGAATAGTGAGTGCAGCTCTGGAGTATAGATACAGGCTGTAAGTACAAAAAAAAGTTGTTGAAAGAAACATTTCAGAGACACTTCTGTAGTATAAAAAGCAGTCCTTACATTGAGGAACCCCACCTGTCCAGCCTGCTGACCAGCATCAGGGCAGACAAGTTGGACAAATTCTTTCAGCGTCTCCTGAGGGTGATAGCGGATGGCTGGGTGTGAGAAGTAAGGCCCAGGCTGCTGGATAATGGGTGATGTCGGGAAATGTAAAGTTGATGGCGGTGCATGCGGACTCGCTGTCAGGGAGAGAAGAGAGTTGCTGTTATCTCTGCTGTTAAACATTCACAGTTCACATAAAGGTCTGAAGAGTCTTCAAAAAAACAAATATCCATCGCAATCACAATCCAACAAAGAGCACATTGATGCAATGTATATACTCAGTGTGACGGAGACTCGCTTCCAGTCATACATGGTTCATTCCAGGGACAATTCACAGTTCTCTGCTGCACTCGCATTCCTCACTTGTATCTCCAAAATATTGTTTTATGATTACATATATGATAGGTGCAGATAAGATGGACAATGCCTCAGCTATGCAGGACTAAACGTACCACAAATGCTATGGAATCCTAATGTATTAACGTGTCCCGTGCCCTAGTGCCATGGTCTGCAAACTGTGGCTCCCCAGTTGTACCAAAACTACAACTCCCAGCATGCCCTGACTGACAGTAATAGTTGCCAATGGACTGTTGTATACGACATGTTCTCTATGTATATATCACAACTGATGTACAAACTCAATGAGTGTCTTGAATGGTTCAGAAAGGGGAATATCTCGCCTTGGGGAGAGCACCATATTGCTCTGCTCTGCACTGATGAGATGGCAAAACCCTGAAACAGCTGTCTGCAGATTGGGTGATGCTGGCTTGGCTAATGTCCCTTTTGCTTTCAAAAGACTCAGTGGTTCAAAAGCAAATTGAGGATTTGTTACATCCAATAGAGGGCGCTTGAGCTTGTCAGCTCCTTTCCCATAATTCCTTGTGATATGTCTTGAATGGTGACAGCGAGGACCTGGACCATAGTGACAGTCCAGGAGGTTAATGTATGTGCCAAGCAGAGGCTTGGGTTTTGCCTATGGCCAAGTTGGTGGAAATAACTTAGAGTTTCCACCAGTCTCTGTAGGTGAGTGATTCTTCCTTCTGATAGAGATTCTGTCTGGGTTAGAGTCCCTAGTCATATTTCAAGGCTCTTTAATGGGCTGGACTTGACTTACAGGGAAGCTTTCTATAATAGGTGACACTAGAGAAACAGTATTTTTCTTTCTGGAGGAGAGCTAGTTTACATACCCATTTTGGGTTTATAAGGCTCCCTACATCAGACAGGCTCTTTCCACAAAGGTAAAAAAAAATTCCCTCCTGGAGATGTGCACCATGAACAAACAATGGAGGACAAGCCCAGACTATGGAGGTTTCCAATAACCCTTTAAAGAGAATGTGCCATCAAAAATGAGTCATTGTTTAAGTCCTGTTTTTATGTTAAACACATTTTTTAGGATTTTTTAGGATTTTTTTTTAATTTTTCATATCACTTTTAATATTTTTTTAATGATTCTTAAGTCTTGCAGTTTTCACTTTGGCCACTAGGCCTTGTTTGCACTGCTTTAACAGCAGTCATAGAGATGCTTTACAGCAGCTCCATGCACATAGGAGACTTAAGACTGACTCAGTCCCATTGATTTCTATAGGAGAGTTTTCTAGTCATGCTCTGTGACCTGGGAAGAAGTCACTGTCCTCTTGTGACTGGTGGATCCTGTGTTATCTATTCACACTGGTGTCTCCTTTCAGTTTGACCCTCTTTGGGCTGATAAGGAGCAGACCACTGAGAATCTTTCTGTACAGAACAGGAAGTGTCAGAATATTATTAGGCTTAGTAGCCAAAGTGAAAATTGCAGGACTTAAGAATTATTAAAAAATATTGAAAGTGATATGGAAAATTAAAAAAAAAATATAACCAAAAATTCTTAAAAAATGTGTTGAACATAAAAACGTGAGTTAAACAATAAGTCATTTTTGATGACACATTCCCTTTAAACAAAGGATGATTAGTTGAATCATAGAACAAGGCCCTACTGATCAAGTATGGGCAGAATGCAAAGTTATTCATACCATAGAGACAGATTTGTGGCTCCTATGAGGCCCGTGACATGAGGGGGTCCTAGATGAGTTCATCTCCATTGGTACTGGGTGGACCGGTGTAGAGCTTTCATCTCTAGAGAAACAAGGGGCTAAGAAATTGGGCCAAAGATCCCCATGTTCTCCTTTTCTGGGTGGCAGAATCTGCCACCTTAAGGTGGGCTCAGTTTGATCTTTGCTATGCTGCGAGACCCCTACTCTTCACCGTACACTGTTGGGAACATTTGGTGGTAGGAACCAGCACACAAACAAGGGCCCTCATTGTAATTTTACTACTGGACCATATCTTCCATATCTTCTATGTACATCCTTGGGAAGCAGTATAGTTTTTCCTGATCCAGTTTTTCAAACTTAATTTAGTAATAAATCTAAAAAAAAAATTTTATAATTAAAAATAGCAGATTGCAGAATAGATAATTGCCCCTCAAAGCAACAAAAATAATATTTTTTTTTTCCACACTGAACAGTCTGGATGTATTGTGGCTGTAAGTAGTATAATGTACACATGGGGCATGAACACAATGCAACTACTGTATTGTTTCCGCGCTGAAAGCCAAAGTGTTTAATGAAATACAATACCCCTAAGGCCAGGTGACGGAATAACGCCTCATCTCAGGTTCTTGGAGGAAGCTGCGATGTTTGAAGTACAAGATACACAATACCAGGGAGCTTTATGGAAAGTGTTAATTGGTTTGCATGGAGGTGACCTCATCATGGGGGCATTTATGTCTCAACCACAAATCAATTTATCATTGTTCTACTCGTTTTTTTCTTTTTTACTTCGGCCTATTATTATCATTATCTTACAACTGAGGCGCTTTTACAATGAAGAGGATGAGAGAGCGAAAGAGCATCTTATAGTCCCTCACAACAACAGAAATGTTACTAGATGTAAAAATGAGTTCTAATGAAGGGACTCATATCTATAGATATAAAACCTACCCTAAGAGATAGGCCATTTGTTGGCAGGTGAACGTGTGCAATGTTGCAGCTATATACTGGGTTGGACAATATCCATGATCCAATATGGCTGCAGTGTGGCAACCAGTAGAAGCTGCCATCACCTGCAGGACTGTGGAGTCGGAGTCTCGGAGCTGGTGTCCATTTTGGGGGAATCGTTATTAAATGGACCGAATCTGACTCCAAAAATATATAATAAATTGGTCCCGTTAGCTCAATGCAGTGCCAAGAGCCAGCGGAATTGGGTCTGGCCCATGCTACTGCTCCCATATCTTCAGCCTCATCAGATGAGGAGTTTAATTTTGAAAAGTATTTGGATGACATGGAGCAGGCAAAGCATTACTGCAGGGGAAAAGATCCCGCTCCCATAGCAAACAGATTCTTCAAAGAAGTAGAAGAGTTCAACCGTTCATCAGACCTGACTGTGCCTGAGGCAATAGTTTTATACCCCGAGATTCTTAGAGATGTTGCCCCTGTAGTCACTGCTTTGCCACCAACTAAAGTTAGTGTAGAGAGGCCGTTCTCTAGCCTGGGAATAATGAGATCAGATGTGAGGTCATGTATGCAGGATCTGATGGAAGCGATACTATTTCTCAGAACAAATACATAGACTCCACAAATGTTATTCAGGATGTTTTTGTTTTTTCCCACTTCCTGCAGCATTTTGCATATTTACTAGTCATTAACGTTTTTTATGTTCTAAAGTTGTATCCAATAAATATATATTATGTTCTACCTAAAAAGCCTGATTGTATCATAAGGGTGAGAAAAAGCCTGATGTTAGCATTTTACAACAGTAAAGTTACCACTTGTACCATGTATGAAGGAGTGGGAGTTAGGTAAATTGAGGAGTCGGAGCTTTGACTTACCGACTTCACTGCCCTAGTCACCTGCAAGCATATTGCACCCTGCAACTTTTTTTGCAGGGCAACCATGGTCCTTGACAGCTCCCTCCCCATTAATAGAAGTCTTGTGTAACTGTAATTGTGCAACACTTATATTTATGTCTACTGGAACGCAGCAAGGAATCAAGACCTCTTGTCCAGTTTGGACTGGTTGTAACTTGGTTTTCTGTTATCAGGGGCAAACACTTAAGACCTTATGTATGAAAGCGGTCTAGCAGAAAGACTGTCTTTTTTGCCCATAGCAATCAACCAGAGCTCATAGCAACCAATCAGAGCTTGTAGCAACCAATCAGAGCTCAGCTTTCATTTCTTATACTGTTCCGAACAAATGAAAGCTGAGCTCTGATTGGTTACTATGGGCTCTGACTCGTTGCTATGAGCTCTGTTTGGTTTCTATGGGCTCTGATTGGTTACAATGGGCTCTGATTGGTTGCTTTGAGCTCTGACTGGTTACTATGAGCTCTAATTGGTTGCTATGAGCTCTGATTGGTTACTATGGGCTCTGATTGGTTGATATGAGCTCTGACTGGTTACTATGGGCTCTGATTGGTTGCTATGAGCTCTGATTGGTTACTATGGGCTCTGATTTGTTGCTACGTGCTGAATGGTTGCTATTAGCTCTGATTGATTACTATTAGCTCTAATTGGTTGCTATTAGCTCTGAGTGGTTACTATGAGCTCTAATTGGTTGCTATTAGCTCTGATTGGCTGCTATGGGCAACAACAACAGTCTAACGGCAAGACAGTTGTCATATCTGTGGCCCCTGGCGTTTATGGAGAGCCCCACATGTACTGTTTTAGACACTCTTTGTACCTCATTAAGCAGTTTTAAAAAGTTGTCTATAAAAGGGGTGTGGTTAAGAGGAGTCTTAACCTTTTTCCAACGGTGCTAATGCCAAACTTGCCCCACAATTTCGGTGCAAATTATTGGTGTGATGTAAGGTAAAGAAGAGAACAGTGCCTAACATATATAAAGTAGCAAACTGGACCAAATCGACTACAAAATGTGCTCCCCTGTAATGAATGTGGCCCATCTTCTGCCCGACTTGTCTAGTTTTAAGCTGCCCACTGATGTCTCAATCTGTGTAAAAACCACATGGTACATTTATCCCATTCTCTTGAATAGGTATGCGTGCCATCCATCACACTGTTTGGGGAATTGAAATTTATGATGTGGAGATAAAAGAAGTCACATTCCTTGGATGCAGAATCATACTGGATTCTGTGTAAGGCAATCATTGAAAACTGCAACCAAAAAAGTGGAGTCTGCTTCTGCAATGTGAGCATGAACCTGAAGGTATTCCCTCGGATATCTGCTACGGACTCCACAATGTAAAAATCGATTATGTGAACACAAACACACCCTATGGCTGTACTTGTATAAATAAACCTATTCCAACATGTGTGCGATATATATCTTTACACATACACACAGTATATATAGTGTACATATAGGGTATACAGGGTGAGTACCAGGACAACCTTTTATTTCAGAGATGAAAGGGGGAAAAAAGGACATATCTGAATACAGCAGCATAGGGGAGGGGGCCTATCTTTAAAGATATGCCCAAAACATGGCTGCCATCTTGAAAGCCGTCATTTTGGATCACGTTTTTCTAATGCGACAGTGGTCATGTAACCTATCAAAGACCGGAACTGTCTCAGAAATCGATTGGTGCAATTAGATCTGCAATATCTCTTATGGTTCAAAAGATATCAACACAGAAAATTTCAACAACAGCTATTTGAGGTGTTCAATGTGTCGTCCCTGGTCCTGATCTCAGAGCTGAAGGCGCTGGATCCAATCGTTATGCACCAGCATAAGACTTACTGTGTGACTTTTGAACCACAAGAGATATTGCAGATCTGATTGCGGCAGTCGAATTTGGAGACAATACTGGTCTTCTTTGATGTAGAATGTCTATCATCCATATCCTCCTTTTTCTCCTCCCGCCTCATAAAACTAAATGTAGAGAAAACTAAACTTACCATCTTCTCACCGTCCCACTCTATCCCTCCACCTGATCTCTCTATCACAGTCAATGGCTCTACACACTCACTGGTCCGCTGCCTTGGGATAACCCTAGACTCCTCTCTGTCCTTCCAACCGCATCCAAGCCCTTACCTCTTCCTGCCATCTCCACCTGAAAAATATTTCACGAATCTGCTCATTCCTTAATACCTGATACTAGAAAAATGCTGGTCCACGCCCTTGTCATCTCCCGCCTAGACTACTGCAACATCCTTCTCTGTGGCCTCCCGTCTAGCACTCCTGCTCCCCTTCAATCCATCCTTAACTCTGCTGCCCGTCTTATCCACCTCTCTCCCTGCTACTCCTCTGCCTCTCCCCTCTGCCAATCCCTTCACTGGCTTCCCATTGCTCACAGAATTCAGTTCAAGTTACTAACCATGACCTACAAGGCTCTCCATGACCTCTCCCCTCCATACATCTCTGCCTTACTCTCCAGATATCTCCCCTCACGCAATCTCCGCTCCTCACAGGACCTTCTCCTCTGCTCTCCTCACCTCATCTCACACAACTGTCTCCAACACTTCTCCTGTGCTTCCTCCACACTCTGGAACTCACTGCCGCAACACATCAGACTCTCTTCTACTTTCACCAACTTAAAAAACAACCTGAAAACCCATCTCTTCAAGATTGCCTACATTAACCCCGCTGCCCCTACACCACCCCACAAAGAAGTCTGCCCCTCACCTTCTGTCTCTTTCCCTCTTCCTTGTAGATGTTAAGCCTTCCTGGGCAGGGTCCTATCTCCCTCTGTACCAGCTGTTAGTCAATTACTGTTGCCATTGTACTTTGTTTGACACATGTTATGTATGTAACCCCCCTCAAATGTACAGCACCCTGGAATCAATGGTGCTCTGAAATAAATAATAATAATTATATGCTACATAACCACCTTCCCTGATCCAAAATCGTGGCTTTCAAGATGGTGACCAGATGGTGACGACTCGTTTCTGAAATAAAAGGCTCTCCTGGAACATCTGCCTATAAGTATTTTGGAATGTTTCTCACCAACTTTATAAAGACTGGTAAGAACAATTTCATAACTAAGAAAGTAAAGGCAGTTACATAGAAATAGAAGGAAATATTCAAAAACATGTCTAAAAATATAGATACCACCAATAAATAAAAAAATAAAGAAATAAAGGCAATAATAAAACAATATTAAAATAATAACTCAAACACATAAATCCATTAAAACATGTAAATAACTATTACTAAAAAATGAAAATAAAAATACAGAATGAAAATATACAAACATATAATGTGTATAAAATAAAAAACTATTTAGAAACATAATAAAATAATACAAATGATCATTAATAGTAATAATTATGTAGAATATTACAAACAATGCGATTTCTCAACACATAAAAATTATTTGCATAAATCCATAAAGTATGCATGCCGAGTACACGAGGCCAAGTGCTTGGTGCACATCTGCAATCCCACATAACCAGTGTTAGGCCACATTACACAACATCAATCGCCCCGATTCCCCCGTCCAATTCATTTGTCTCCTCGATTGACCACATCACAGTGCTAATTGGAAGCGCCACCAATCCTGCTGATGTGAAAGGCTTTCAAACATCATATAATAGCCGTCCTTTATCGGAAATATGAAGAGTGACTCTTTAATAGGGGAGGCTGGCAACGCTCCAAGCTCTGCAAGCGACTTGCACCCCTGGTGTCTAATGCAAGATATCAGCAAACAAAAAGCTAAACAGTCATTTTCTACCTCATCAGATGGGCCGATCAAAGCCGTTCCTCAACCAGTCAGTAACCCCCCACCCCCACCTGCTGGGAATACCTTAATGGTTTGCATTAGTATAAAATGCTCAGAGATTAAACCCTTAAAAAAAAGGACAAGATGTCATCTCTGCCGAGCATGAGTTTGGCTGACACATATTCACAGGAAACCGCGTAATTATAAGAGAGCCATTAGCGCCGTGGGCTAATTAATCTAGAAAACGCCTGTCAACAAGTCGCTCTTCAAGGATACTTCAACTATCTGAAAACTAATGACAGATCGCAGATTTCTGCTAGGTTGGTGCTATCTGCTCGGGATTTTTTTTTGTTAATTATTCACGAGTTGGCAACTAATATTCATTTTTTTTCCATATATTCATCCAGTGACTCAATACCAAACTTTAAATCTGCAAAATTTCTGTTGTGTAGAAATGACGGCTCTTTCAAGCAGACATCCAATTTACAAAACCTGTTTTCAATCACCATGCGACTCAACAGAGGGGGAGTCCTTCACTCTGAATACTGAGTTAAAGGGGTTGTCTCACTACAAGGATTGCTTTTTATGTTAAAGATCTTGCAAAAACAAGTCACTTTGCAATATGTGTCCATTAAGGCTATGTTCACACGGCTTAAAATGGGACGTATTTCAGTCCGTAATTACACGCCGTAGTACGGGCTGGAATACGTCCCAGTCATTACGGTAATCCACAGTTCTCATAGAGAACTATGGATTATGTCTCCTCTCCCCGCTCGGCGAATCCGCCGCGGGGGGAGATAAGTAACATGTGAATTACCAGCGGCGTATACGCGCCGCTGGTAATGAAAGTCTATAGGCCGACGAGGTGCTGGCCCACGGCTCCCGCCCCCACGCCGTAATTGTGGGGCGTAATTACGCCCCGCAAATAAGCCGTGTGAACCCAGCCTTACAGTGCCCGACCAATTCCAAGATATCCCCCTCTTGCATGGGCTGCATCAGCTCCTCAGGTCGCTATAGCTACAGACCTGTTTGATCTCTGCTGATAGGCTGCCAGCACTGGTTGCTATAGCTACAGACCTGGCTTCTACTGCAGCCTAATAGAAGGCAGTAAACACGCCCCTGAATTCAAAATGAAACCAAGAAAACTGGACTGAGGCAAGATGAATCAAAGTAGTGAGACAACCCCTTTAAGAGTGGTTAAAAAGAGTGCATCTCACTTCAGAGGCCACAGCACAACCATATACTACATAAAGCTCACCATCTAAATGGAAATTGTGTTCTATTTCTCTTCCCTATGGAGGCGCTGTAGGGGAACTAAACATGCTCTGTGGGGTCCCATTACACGTTAGGCTATTTCTACACTGCTGTGGACAAAAAACGACCAGAAAACCAAATACTAAAAACATTCATAAAACTGAGTTTTTTGTCCACCGTCTGTCAAAAGCTGCGAAAAAATGGCCGTTTTTTGGCGCGTTTTGCATTTTTGGCACTTTTTTTGTGGACATGCATAGCATTGTAAAAAAACTAAAAACGCTGAAAAAATGAACATTTTTCTGTGCAGTGGAGACATAGCCTTAAAGGGGTCTTGCCACGAAGTAAAATTGACGTGGGAAGTTTGTAAATGAAATAATAAACATTTTCACCATTTATTATTATTAAAAATTCTGCACCATTTTTGTTTTAGCTGCACCTTTAGTGATCCATTGTTTATAGCTCATCTCCAGGGGATATACGACCAGGGACGAGAGCTTCTAAGTCCTGGTCAGACATCACCTCTCCTCTCAGCAGCTACTGAGTGTTCAAACCCCAGGTGCTGTCATTCTACTCCCGTCCTCTGTTCTCCTTAGTAATTAGTCAAACAGTGCTAATAAATAAAAAAGAAACCTCAATGAGGTCTGTGCATTGATAAAGAGAAATAAAATCCACAGATTTTGTTCCTGCAGGGATTTGAACCGAGGACTCTTGTGCCTGGAGCTACATTGTAGCTACTCACAGCTCGTTACATAAACAGACCTTTCTTTGACTAGAGAGAGGAAAGGCCCCCTTCTGGCCACACAGAGCTGAAGAGCTGGATGCAGGAGGTATGAAATGAGATCGTGGCAAAACCCCTTTAAAGCTAATCTAAAGCAATCTGCACATTGAGTCAGTGTCAACTGTAATATTGCTTGCTACTACAGTGCGGACAGGCTATTTAAATGAATGGTTGTCCAATTACACAAGGATTTAATGTGGAATTCAATGTGTTGAATTCCTTTTTAAAATCCAACCTGTCAGCGGAGCATAAGGTATGGCAAATGGGTTACTAACAGCCGGGTATTGGGAACAAACCGTGATCAGAGGAAAAACTCACATCTCTGTCCTCCTTAAAGGGTTTTTTGCCACGATGTAATGTTGACGTAGGATCCTCCAAAATGGGTTTTTAATCACTTTTCTAAATATATGTGATTACAAAAATTACAGCCTGAGAGAGCTACAGGCTGCCTTACCTGCCCTTAGTTCAAGCTGCTGTGGAGAAAAGGTGTTGTCTTTTGTATACAGAATCCACTAGTTGTAGTTTGATTATTTGAGTGAACATTTCACACGATCCCTTATGCAGGGCTCTGTGCTCTGGCTGTATCTCTCTCTCTCTCAGCTCAGCTTGGCTTGTTTACATTTGATTCTTAGCAGATAAGGCACGTCCTGGCAAAACCCCTTTAATAAATAAACACTGAGGACATAAGAACATCCGGGAATTTCAAATGTCACAAAGTATCATTCTCACAAACATAATACAACAAAGTAACACTGACTGTAAATTATTTATACATACAAATGTTCCAGCCCTGTTCTCACCCCTTACGACTTGTCCCCACTGCAAGGCTTACTGGTCGGTTTATCAGGCGGTTTGCGGTTTTAGAAACTGTCTGAAAACTGACAAGCAACGCTCCTCCATAGACTTTAAAAGGAAATCAATGAAGCAGCCCCCACGGAACGCATATTCTGCCAGTTTTTTCACACCGACGTCGTTCCGATAAACTTAGAACATGTTCCTTCTTCCGCCTGGTTTTCGGGAAGAACATGAACACGTCAATGTGAAGAGGGACGGCTTGAATCCACACACTGTGGACAAAAGCCGTCCCCCTGCGTGCCAAAAAAAAGACAAAATACCAGTTGGAAAATCCGACCTATATTTTGTCAGTGCCATGGGAACGCACCCTTATACACCACTGATTTGTACTCTATGGGCCACATGTATGAAAACTGTCTAGGTCTAAAATTCACTTTGTTGCCCAAAGCAACCAATCAGAGCCCATAGCAACCCATCAAAGCTCATCGCAACCAATCAGAGCCCATAGCAACCAATCAGAGCTCATAGCATCCAATCAGAGCCCATAGCAACCAATCAAAGCTCATAGCAACCAATCAGAGCACCCATCTCATTTTTCTAGAACCCTATTTGAAATGAGAGGAGCGCTATGATTGGTTGCTATGAGCTATGATTGGTTTATATGGGCAACAAAGTGAGTTTTAGACCTAGACAGTTTTCATACATGTGGCCCTATGTGTACCGACATTTATCTCTTCTCCCCACTAATTATCACTGACCTGTACTCCGTCCACCTTCTTAATTTAAATTAATGTATATTCCCCATCTTAATCGATGCTAATATGTATTTCCCCGTAACTGCCGCTGATCTCTATGTCACCCCTGTAAAGGGGTTGTCTCGCTACAAAGATTAGCTTTCAACATGTTGGGAACACTAAATGAAGACGTTTTCCAAATATATTGCGTTGTTCATTCTTTTTTTGTTAAGGAACTACAAGTGATTTTATCACCTTCTGTGCTCTCTCTGGTTCCCCAAGTGACCGACCGTGTTTTTTTCCCCCCCCCTGCTTTTTTCTACCCCGATAAGCAGGGAGTGTGCATCCCCAGGCACAAGCACAAAACCCGGACAGTGGAGCTTGTTTTTATCTGATCTTTCAGACAAAAACCAGTAATACTGCTTTAATTTTTAAATCAGAAGCTTTCCCCGGGCCGAAAAGCATGGGAAAATTTTTAATTACAAGGTTGAATACACAAGGGTCCTATGCTAAATTTTCAGAAGCTTAAAACCCGGAAGGCAGGCAAAGCAGCTTATTTCATTCATGCATTAAAAAGAAACTCTGAGATGAGACAACCCCTTTAAATCTGCACTGATCTATACCAGCCCCTTATAATTGATGCAGATCTGTACTTCACCCCTTTAATTTTTTGCTTATTTGTACTGCTCCCACATAATTGTCGTTAATCTGTATTCCCTTACTTGTTCCCGAACGAACTATCCCTTTTTTAAATTTTCACAGATCTGGGACACTCCCTTTTTTTGCTCTGACGCTTTTGACCCCTTTAAATCTGTACTGATCTATACTGTCCCTTATATACTGCCGCTGATCTGTACTTCACCCCTTTTAAATTCCCCAGATCTTTTCGCCGCCACTCATTGCCATTGACTATACCCCTTACCGTCCCGAGCTAAATGCCCCCAAATTTCTGGGGATTGATCTGTATCCCTTTTACTTGTTCCTGATCTATATTGCTCCCTTAGAATCAAGGCTGGGCTATACTTAATCTGGGAATCTGTTTATTTTAAAATTTTTTTAAATTTAAAAAAAACATTCCATCTTCTTTTCTTCTTCGCCATTTCTATTTTTTAAATGTAAAATTCTCAATTCAGTTGTCTGTTTATGATTATGGGGGCGGCCTCTTTCCGAGTTGCTTTTGCGAAATTTTAAAAAAAAGGGTTCCCCAGCTTCTGACCGAGGGAGTCGTGAACTGGAGTAGACCCATTGACTTATAAGGAAGTGTTATCTCTGGCTTGCTGCTCTCTGTAGCATGGGAGTAAAGTCAGTGTGGCAGGAGAGGGGGAGAAAAGAGACACTGTGATTTACTTTATGGTGACTGGTGGATCCTGTGTTATCTATACACACTGGTGTCGACTTTCAGTATAACCCTGCTTGTACTGATCATGGGCAGACTACTGAAAATCTTTCTCTACAGGAAGTGTCAGATTATTAATAGTCCCAGTGGCCAATGTGAAAACTGCAGGATTTAAGAATGAAAAAAAAATATTTTGAAAATTATATGGAAAATTTAAAAAATAACCAAAAATTCATTTAAAAAAATGTTAACGTAAAAACATTAGTTACACAATTAGTAATTTTTTGATGACACATTCCCTTTAACCCCTTCAAACTACTAGTGATCTGTACTGATCCCCCTTAATTGTCATTGATATGTACCTCCTTACTTGTTCCTGATCTGTACTGCCCTTTCTTAACAACTGATCTGTTCTTCATCCCTTAAAATCACAACTGATCTATGCAACCCCCTTAAAAAAGCTGCTGATTTGTACTTTATCTCCTTAAATCACTACTGATATGTACAGTCCCCTTATAATCGCTGCTGATCTGTATCGCTCCCTTACAATTCTCACCTTAATCCTCACTGATCTGTACTGCCCTGTCTTAATAACCCATTGATCTGTACTTTCCTTTACATCACTACTAATCTCTATAACCCCCTTAAAAATGCAAATGATCTTTATCACCTCTTTAAATCACCCCTGATCTGTACAGCCCCCTTATAATCACTGCTGATCTGTATTCCCACCTTAATCGCCCCTGATCGCTAATCACCCCTCATTTATACCTCGCTGACTCACCCTTTAATTCACTAATTGATTAACCTTGACCCCTAACAATGCTGCTGATTCTATATTCACCTCTTTAAATCACCAATGATCTGTACAGCCCCCTTATAATCACTGCAGATCTGTCCATACCACCTTAATCGACACTGATCTAATCACCCCTCTTTAAATCACCAATGATCTGTACAGCCCCCTTATAATCACTGCTGATCTGTATTCCCACCATAATCGCCCCTTATCTCTAATCACCTCTGTTTATCACCCCTGATCTGTACAGCCCCCTTATAATCACTGCTGATCTGTATTCCCACCTTAATCGCCCCTGATCTCTAATCACCCCTCATTATCACCCCTGATCTGTACGCCCCTTATAATCACTGCTGATCCCGTTTCCCACCTTAATCGCCCTGGATCTTAATCACCCCTCTTTATTATATCTGTCTGTACAGCCCCTTATAATCATGCTGATCTGTATTCCCACCTTAATCGCCTCTGATCTCTAATCACCCTCTTTATACACCCCTGATCTGTACAGCCCCTTATAATCACTGCTGATCTGTATTCCACCTTAATCGCCCTGATCTTAATCACCCCCCTTTATAACCCTGATCTGTACGCCCCTTATAATCACTGCTGATCTGTATTCCCACCTTAATCGCCCCTGATCGATAATCACCCCTCTTTATTTATCTGATCTGTACAGCCCCTTATAATCACTGTGATCTGTATTCCCACCTTAATGCCCCCTGATCTCTAATCACCTCTCTTTATCACCCCCGATTCTTTCAGCCCCCTTATAATCACTGCTGATTTGTATTCCCACCTTAATCGCCCCTGATCTTAATTTACCCCTCTTTATTTATCTGATCTGTACAGCTCCCTTTTAATCACTGCAGATCTGTATTTCCCCCTTTTAATCGCCCCTGATCTCTAATCACCCCTCTTTATTATATCTGATCTGTACAGCCCCCTTATAATCACTGCTGATCTGTATTCCCACCATAATCACCCCTTATCTCTAATCACCTCTGTTTATCACCCCTGATCTGTACAGCCCCCCCTTATAATCACTGCTGATCTGTATTCCCACCTTAATAGCCCCTGATCTCTAATCACCCCTCATTATCACCCCTGATCACCCCTTTACATCACTACTGATCCCTATGACCCTCCTAAAAATGCTGCTGATTTGTACTTCACCTCTTTAAATCACCAATGGTCTGTACAGCCCCCTTATAATCACTGCAGATCTGTATTCCCACCTTAATCGCCCCTGATCTCTAATCACCCCTCTTTATTATATCTGATCTGTACAGCCCCCTTATAATCACTGCAGATCTGTATTCCCACCTTAATCGCCCCTGATCTCTAATCACCCCTCTTTATCACCCCTGATCTGTACAGCCCCCTTATAATCACTGCTGATCTGTATTCCCACCTTAATCGCCCCTGATCTCTAATCACCCCTCTTTATCACCCCTGATCTGTACAGCCCCCGTATAATAACCGCGCGTCTGTATTCCCACCTTAATCGCCCCTGATCTCTAATACACCCTCTTTATATATCCTGATCTGTACAGCCCCCCTTATAATCACTGCTGATCTGTATTCCCACCTTAATCGCCCCTGATCTCTAATCACCTCTCTTAATCGCCCCTGATCTGTACAACCCCCCTTATAATCATTACAGATCTGTATTCCCACCTTTATCGCCCCTGATCTCTACTCACCCCTCTTAATCGCTGGTGAACTGCACTCCCCCCTTAATTGCCCCTGGTGTGTACTTGTTCTCCTTCATAAATACATTTGCCTGTAAAACGAATAAATGAACGTTCTGTGGCCTTAACAGATCTGCGAGGAACATGTTAACACGGCTCTCCGTCCGCGCAGCGGGAATTCCAAATTAACTCGGCGGGACTTCCCTCGCATCTATCTACGTGCAAATTATGATTGCAATAGAGCTTTCAGTTATACTTCTGCTAGGTAATTATTGAGCGGCTCCACGAAAGGGAAAGCGAGCGCTCATTGGCCTGGCGAACACAGCCCCAGCGTGAGGCGATATGGTTAATTTAAAATACTACTAACCTAAGCTCTCCATTACGGGGAAATGGACAGAGCAATCTCCTGTTTAAATATTTCCCCAGCTCGGCTGCAATCCCCTCCTCTGTAGAGTGGAGGCTGCGCTGTAATTACATGCTTTCCGCTTTTAATTGCGCACTTTTCCGTGCACCTTCACAATAACAATTAGCAGAGCCGGGCGATGACAATTAATTTAAAAAAAAAAAAATAAAAAAAATTGCTAGGTTATTATTGTAAAATCTCTGTCGAAAAAGTTGCCTGTTCCCAGCGACGGATCTCCCGCCGCTTTATTGTACAATACGGGCATTATACGGAAAAACATCCCGAGATCCCAGCGACGCCGGAGGACGTGCGATTAAGGGCACAATGCACCTATTATGTCGAGAGTTTTATAAACAGCACCAGAATTAACCAACACATACGCTCATTAACGACCCTCGGCTCTCCGGATAATTACACGGGATGACCACACTATTTATTAAGTGTCCGGCAAAGTGGAGGCCAAATGCCAGAACTAGTGCCAGGAAACCCGGAACAATACCCATAGATGTCACTGTGCACTAAAGAGACGCCAACGCCGCTCAGAAGCATAACTCTCAACATCTGCACGTGGGAAGCAGGGATGGATAGAGGTGGCGTGCTGTCAAGACAACCATGTCGGTTGTGCAGTGCCACCATTATAGTGCTGGTCATAGTACATCTAATATGGTGCCAGCTTAGCGCCCTCCAGACAGGACAAGCCCCTTCTTCAGTAAGGTCCCATTTACATGTCGTTTTGGAATACGTCAGGATGCCATACAAATTTATCCTGCAGCGGGGCAGAAACGGGGCCATAGACTTCTATAGGGCAAAGTTAGGGTATGTTCAAACGGCTTATTCACGGCGTAATTGCGGTACGGATATCGCCCGCAATTACGCCGTGTGCCGTGCAGCAGGGCGGGGAAGCTGGCTGCTCGCCGGCCCCATAGACATTCATTATTCACAGTGTGTATCCCGCCGTGAATAATTGACATGTCACTTTTCTCCCCACTCGCCGTATTTCGCGAGCAGGGAGAGGAGACGGAATCCATAGTTCTCTATGAGAACTGTGGATTACCGTAATGACTGGGACGTATTCCAGCCGTAATTCGCGCAGTACGGCGCGCAATACGGGGTTGAAATCCGTCACAAAATAAGCCGTGTGAACATAGCCTTAGACTACGTTTGGCCTGTTTAGTGAACATAGACTCTTTCTGCATCTGGGTTATCTACAATACTTTTGTGTCCAATGCAGAAATAGTGTATGTTGGCAAAGTAGGGCAAAGATAGTATAGTTAGGTGTACGTTTGCTCTATAGAAGTATACGGTCCTGATGCTGTATTCATCAGGATGAGTTTTTACAGTATCCTAACAGATACCATGAAGTGTCAAAACGAGATGTGCATAACTCAGGATCAGTACAGGAGAAGTAATGTAATGTATGTACATAGTGACTGCACCAGCAGAATAGTGAGTGCAGCTCTGGAGTATAATACAGGATGTAACTCAGGATCAGTACAGGATAAGTAATGTAATGTATGTACATAGTGACTGCACCAGCAGAATAGTGAGTGCAGCTCTGGAGTATAATACAGGATGTAACTCAGGATCAGTACAGGATAAGTAATGTATGTACACAGTGACTGCACCAGCAGAATAGTGAGTGCAGCTCTGGAGTGTAATACAGGATGTAACTCAGGATCAGTACAGGATAAGTAATGTATGTACACAGTGACTCCACCAGCAGAATAGTGAGTGCAGCTCTGGAGTATAATACAGGATGTAACTCAGGATCAGTACAGGATAAGTAATGTATGTACACAG
The DNA here is from genome assembly GCA_025379985.1 of Phyllomedusa bahiana. Classification (NCBI taxonomy): domain Eukaryota; kingdom Metazoa; phylum Chordata; class Amphibia; order Anura; family Hylidae; genus Phyllomedusa; species Phyllomedusa bahiana. The sequence continues at coordinate 99,159 of JAODAL010003260.1, forward strand.
TGACTGCACCAGCAGAATAGTGAGTGCAGCTCTGGAGTATAATACAGGATGTAACTCAGAATAAGTAATGTAATGTATGTACACAGTGACTGCACCAGCAGAATAGTGAGTGCAGCTCTGGAATATAATACAGGATGTAACTCAGGATCAGTACAGGATAAGTAATGTATGTATACAGTGACTGCACCAGCAGAATAGTGAGTGCAGCTCTGGAGTATAATACAGGATGTAACTCAGGATCAGTACAGGATAAGTAATGTATGTACACAGTGACTGCTCCAGCAGAATAGTGAGTGCAGCTCTGGAGTATAATACAGGATGTTACGTAGGATCAGTACAGGATAAGTAATGTATGTACACAGTGACTGCACAGCAGAATAAGGAGTGCAGCTCTGGAGTATAATACAGGATGTAACTCAGGACCAGTACAGGATAAGTATGTATGTACACAGTGACTGCACCAGCAGAATAGTGAGTGCAGCTCTGTAGTATAATATAGGATGTAACTCAGGAGCATTCAAGGATAAGTAATGTTAATGTATGTACACAGTGACTGCACCAGCAGAATAGTGAGTGCAGCTCTGGAATATAATACAGGATGTAACTCAGATCAGTACAGGATAAGTAATGTATGTGCACAGTGACTGCACCAGCAGAATAGTGAGTGCAGCTCTGGAGGATAATACAAGATGTAACTCAGGATCAGTACAGGATAAGTAATGCAATGTATGTACACAGTGACTGCAGCAGCAGAATAGTGAGTGCAGCTCTGGAGTATAATATAAGATGTAACCCAGGATCAGTACAGGATAAGTAATGTAATGTACACAGTGACTGCACCAGCAGAATAGTGAGTGCAGCTCTGGAGTATAATGCAGAATGTAACTCAGGATCAGTACAGGATAAGTAATGTATGTACACAGTGACTGCACCAGCAGAATAGTGAGTGCAGCTCTGGAGTATAATACAGGATGTAACTCAGGATCAGTACAGGATAAGTTATGTATGTACACAGTGACTGCACCAGCAGAATAGTGAGTGCAGCTCTGGAGTATAATACAGGATGTAACTCGGATCAGTACAGGATAAATAATGTATGTATACAGTGACTGCACCAGCAGAATAGTGAGTGCAGCTCTGGAGTATAATGTAGGATGTAACTCAGGATCAGTACAGGATAAGTAATGTATGTACACAGTGACTGCACCAGCAGAATAGTGAGTGCAGCTCTGGAGTGTAATACAGGATGTAACTCAGGATCAGTACAGGATAAGTAATGTATGTACACAGTGACTGCACCAGCAGAATAAGGAGTGCAGCTCTGGAGTATAATACAGGATGTAACTCAGGATCAGCACAGGATAAGTAATGTATGTACACAGTGACTGCACCAGCAGAATAGTGATTGCAGCTCTGGAGGATAATACAGGATTTTACTCAGGATCAGTACAGGATAAGTAATGTAATGTATGTACACAGTGACTGCACCAGCAGAATAGTGAGTGCAGCTCTGGAATATAATACAGGATGTAACTCAGGATCAGTACAGGATAAGTAATGTATGTACACAGTGACTGCACCAGCAGAATAGTGAGTGCAGCTCTGGAGTATAATACAGGATGTAACTCAGGAGCAGTCAAGGATAAGTAATGTAATGTATGTACACAGTGACTGCAGCAGCAGAATAGTGAGTGCAGCTCTGGAGTATAATATAGGATGTAACTCAGGATCAGTACAGGATAAGTAATGTAATGTACACAGTGACTGCACCAGCAGAATAGTGAGTGCAGCTCTGGAGTATAATGCAGGATGTAACTCAGGATCAGTACAGGATAAGTAATGTATGTACACAGTGACTGCACCAGCAGAATAGTGAGTGCAGCTCTGGAGTATAATACAGGATGTAACTCAGGATCAGTACAGGATAAGTAATGTATGTACACAGTGACTGCACCAGCAGAATAGTGAGTGCAGCTCTGGAGTATAATACAGGATGTAACTCAGGAGCAGTCAAGGATAAGTAATGTAATGTATGTACACAGTGACTGCAGCAGCAGAATAGTGAGTGCAGCTCTGGAGTATAATCTAGGATGTAATTTAGGATCAGTACAGGATAAGTAATGTTATGTACACAGTAACTGCACCAGCAGAATAGTGAGTGCAGCTCTGGAGTATAATGCAGGATGTAACTCAGGATCAGTACAGTATTAGTAATGTAATGTATACAGTGACTGCACCAGCAGAATAGTGAGTGCAGCTCTGGAGTGTAATACAGGATGTAACTCAGGATCAGTACAGGATAAGTAATGTATGTACACAGTGACTGCACCAGCAGAATAGTGAGTGCAGCTCTGGAGTATAATACAGGATGTAACTCAGGATCAGTACAGGATAAGTAATGTAATGTATGTACACAGTGACTGCACCAGCAGAATAGTGAGTGCAGCTCTGGGGTATAATACAGGATGTAACTCAGGATCAGTACAGGATAAGTAATGTATGTACACAGTGACTGCACCAGCAGAATAGTGAGAGCAGCTCTGGAGTATAATACAGGATGTAACTCAGGATCAGTACAGGATAAGTAATGTATATACACAGTGACTGCACCAGCAGAATAGTGACTGCAGCTCTGGAGTATAATACAGGATGTAACTCAGGATCAGTACAGGATAAGTAATGTATGTACACAGTGACTGCACCAGCAGAATAGTGAGTGCAGCTCTGGAGTATAATACAGGATGTAAATATTTATGTATAGCCTGTAACAAGGTGGCCATACACATGTAAAAAAAAACAATTTGTCTGTCTTTATCATGTATATATTGCAACATCTAGATCCATGATAACTGAGAAAACAATGTCAATGAACCTGGCTTTGTGGATTTCATATTCAGGGGCCTCAGAAGTGGATGTGATCTACGCAGCTTGCGGCAGACTGTAACACCTATGGCGCAGTACAGCTCTGTGTTCCCTTGGCTGACAGGACAGACAGGAGACATATACAAGGGACGGCGATTTTACTAGCTCATAAACCGGGCTGCTTACTGACACAAAACATACACACAAAACATTGTGCCCCGGGGGCTGCATGTACCTACTGTATATAGCACAAGATGCCAGGGCCTGGGGTAAAATGCCTTTAAAATACTAAACGAGAGAAGCTGCAGAGGCAAATAATGGGTCTGTATGTGAGAATACAACTGTAGTCTAACATGATAGGCTTAGATACACTAATTCAGACACATACGATGATTCTCTGAAAACATACAATAGACTTAGATACACTGACTTACAGGACGGTATCACACGGGACAAACTTAGATACATTAGTCACCCAGCACTCTACATCTAAAATGTTCTACAATGTGGACTTGTGTCCAACAGGACTAAACACCAACTTCAGTCCTGCTCCCAGCACTTGCTGTACGTCCAATACTCTATAAGTCACATACTGCTACCCAGCGTCACTGAGTGCTATACAGCTACATGATAGAATTTGGTAAGAGTGGACGATTAGAGCATAGAGTGGCAGAAGAGACAGTGCACTCAGTAATAAGGCAATCTGTCTCCCACCACTCACACTGTCCATACCCTGCCATGACCAAGAAAGGAAAGCAACCTCAAGAACAAACACACTTATCAGGAAGCTGTCATATAGATCATAGCACTACCCTCCAGATAAGGAGAGAGGCGCCATTGGGCCACAGGGCTGAAAGACACAAAAGAGCACATTAACCCCTTCACTTGGGACAGACGGCCCCTATATAATTATACAGCAACAATTCCCCGTGGTTTGGAATTACGCGCTGATCAGTGCTGACCGGCGTATTGCGGTGCGAACTATACGTACTAGCCTAAGGCCCGGGGCGTAGCTACAGCGGGTGCAGCGGTAGGAGTCGCTACCGGGCCCTGCTGCCTAAGGGGGCCCCAAAAGCCCTTCTGCCAGATAAGAAGACACCGGTATTGTAAATGGCAAATGGAATGGGGGCCCCATTTCACTTATCGCACTTGGGCCCAAGAGCTTGAAGTTACGCCTCTGCCTAAGGCTATGCTCACACGGCTTATTGCGGCGCGTATAGTACGCGCCGCAATACGGCGAGTGTTTTGGAACCATATGCTAATCAGCTCGTAATTCCAAACCACGGGAGGAGTTTGGGGGTGCCCCATTGACTTGCATTGTCAGCGACATGTCAATTCTCCTCCCGCGCGCACAATACGATCGTATTGTACGCGAGGGGAGACGACACATGATCTCTATGAGAGCTATGAATTACCGTAATTGCGGCGCGCATTTCGCAGTGTATAAAGCGCAGTACGCGGCAAGCTGTGCGCTGAAATACGCAGCAAAATAAGCCGTGTGAACCTACCCTTACTGAAATCAATTAAAAAATGTGTTTAAAAAAATGATATTGAAATAATAAAGCCTGACCAAAAACCGAGGTTTCTACAGAAACGTCCCCAGAACCAGGTTCTGGTGAGTAATCTGCATTTCCATCAGGGATGTGAGGCAGCCCAGAGTACGGTGGTGGTGCCGGCGTGAGCTTCCTGCCGCCGCTTCTGTTCCGCGCTCTTCTCGGCTAATCACTCGCTGCAGTCTGAGGTGTAAACAGTGAGCTAATTTCCTCTGCCTAACGAGACATCTGCTCAGAATCTCTAGTCAAGGTTAACGTGGCGATCTCAGCCGACAAATATGCCAATTTAAAAGGGAAGAACGTGTTATTTTTTAATTGGGGGGGGGGGCCGGGGGGGGCTCCGGTAACAATGGTGTCCGTATACAGATGTCCTATATGTAAGAGCTGACGTTCCAGTGTGTGTACGCAGGCCTCTGCACACTGGGGATGAATGGAGGTTAAGTAAAGATATGACATCACTTCTTAATCATAGCAGACTAACTACAACTCCCAATATGTCTTAGCGAATCATCAAACTGCGTTCCACCCTTGTGTAGGGTTTGCATACAGTGTATCAAAATTTTGCGTTACTTAGAAAAAAATAAAAAAAATTGGACAAATCTAGAAAAACATCTACATAAACTGCCTCATATAGATTTTTTAAACCGACAGAGGAACAGGCCACCTAAAAATAGGAGTGTACTGTATGTTCTAAAAAGAGGTAATGAATATTAATAAAAATGTGTTTTCAGAAAACTTTTTCGGTACTTGACGACTGTCTCTGTCGCATGGGGATCAGTCTCGCTCCTCTCCAAGGGAATGTATGCAGAATGACAAATATACAGGGAACAAGTGATTTAGAGGAAGAGGCAGTCTTAACCCAGGAGCAAAGGGTCCAAGCGCATCTACTATGGCAATAGTTAGACATGAAGGCCGCCACGTCTGTGTGCAAGACAACCATGTTCTGACCTGTAGCCTTGTGGGAAAATTATTCTTGACCTTCAATTTAAGCAATGTCCGCAATATCATCACTATGGCGGCAGTATCAATTTATAATAATAACTACTGTAGAGGGTGGTGGAGCTTCAACACTACCAAGTCAGAGAAGCTCAGTCTGCCTAAACTAAGGGGGACATGTATGAAAACTGTCTAGGTCTCAGACTTAAAGGGGTTGTCTCATCTCAAAGTTTCATAGGATGCATGAATGAAATAATGCTGCTTTGCTCTGTCACTTCCTGGTCAAGCTGTCTGTAATTAGCATATGAGCTCCATGTATTCAGACTTCTCTGTTTATCAGTCTAGATTAAATAAATTACCTTCTCTGAGGTCCAGAGAAGCTTCTGAGCTTATTTAAACAGTAGAGTAATTACTGTCTTTTGTCTGAAAGATCAGATAACAAACAAGCTCTCACACTGCTGTGACCTGTGTGATGACATCACTCCCTGCTATCAGATAGAACAAACAGCAGGGGAGAAGGAGTACACAGGTCGGTCACTTGGGAAACCTGAGAGCCCTCAGAAGGTGATAAAATCACTTGTAGCTCCTTAACAAAAAAAGATGAACAAAGCAATATATTTGGAAAACGTCTTCATTTAGTGTTCCCTACATTTTGAAAGTTGTTCTTTGTAGTGAGACAACTCCTTTAATTTGTTGCCCATAGTGACCAATCAGAGCTTCCCTTTCATCTCCTATAGTGCTCTGGAAAAATTAAAGGGGAGCACTGATTGGTTGGGAGACAAAGAAAGTCTTAGACCTAGACAGTTTTCATTCAAGAGGTCCTATCTGTGTCTACATGGATGCAATTGAGTTTTGGGCCGTGAAGCCTGGGACCATTGTCGTCTTGGGTTTGGAGAGCTTCTGTCCACTTCATTGCCATGTTGGTGAAGGGTCGTGCCACCTTGTATCTAGAGCGTGTAACTTCTTTTTCCCACCGAGAGGCCATTTGATGGAGAAACTCATTGAAGGGTTTATTAAGTGTGAGTAGAGCCTCATGCACGAGGGCATGTGGCCTATTTGTATAAGGGTAGGCTCACACGGCTTATTTGGACTCTGTTTTGGACGAGGTTCTCGGAGCGTTTCCGCGCCCAAAACAGCGTCCAAAACGCCTCCAGTTCATTTCATTGATCCCTATGTAAAACCTCGTTGTAGTTCACACACAACAAGGTTTTTACACGCTTCTTTGGAAGCAATGAAAAATAAGTGTCATGTCAATTCCTGAAGCGTATTTTAGGCGCGTTTCTTGGCGCGGCTTTTGATGCGTTTTTCGGAGCGGTTTTTGACCTGGCTATTAATTTGTATGGGTGAAAACCTCATCCAAAACCTCGCCGAGAAACACTTCTAAAACCTCTTCTGAAGAAGCGAGTTTCAGGCGAGGTTTTAGGAGCAGAAACGCTATGAAAACCTCGTCCAAAACCAGGTCAAAATAAGCCGTGTGAACATACCCTTACAGAGCATGGAAACAATTCATGGCGCCATATGCTGCCTCTGTATGGCAGCATATTCACCTCTGGGAACAATATAACAAGCTATATTACAGATCCAGGTGGAACATGACTCTGGCATCATAGTCCCACCTAAGAATAACGTAATAATCTGTAATACAGCATCAGGTGGAGCATGATTTAGGGATTATGCATATGGCACTGGCCCTTGCCTTCACCCTGTATGACCACATCCATATGTCTATTCCTTAAACAAGAGACACACAGATGCACAGTTTTGGATTAAATAACTCTTCCCTAAAGACTCTGAACACAGGGATCTGTAATACAGCTATGTTCAGAAGGCCGTGGACTCATAGGGCAACATGTGCCATTAGGGCGGCGCCATTTTTTGGCCTATTTTGACGCAAAAAAACGGTTGACTCCCTATTTTCTATATAAATGAACTGTATACACCAAAACTAGGTGCATTATACGCCAGGCCAAACAAATTTGAATGCACCTAAAATAGGCGCATCAAATATGCTATCACTGATATGCTATGTGCCTACATTATGCTATGTGCCTAGGCTAGGCGCATCAATTATACTATTTAAGGTATATCACTCGCCAGATTTTTTAGGCTCCTTCATTCAAGCGCACTATACACTCATTTAATGCCCCTTAAAACTGGCGTTAGCGCCTCTTTTCTGACATGTCGCCTATAGTGTCTGTACACGTTAGAGCAAAGTCATTCGCACCCACCGACTAAATTCAAAAAAGCAGTTCAACGGCATTCAAGTCTAAAAATGACATATAATTTGGATGCAGAGTCAACATCTAGTCATCCCCTGTCAAGCCTGACAATGAGCCCTGCGAGGAGCGTAATGTCGTTTTACCGGATGCTCCAGTAAAGATGTGTTTTTTTCACCTTTGCAATATTGGGATGATGTCAACTTTTTTCTCTTTTGTGAATGTTGGGAGAAAAATAAACGCTTGGGTATGTTAAAGGGAAACTGACACATTGAAAATACTATCTGACCTGCTAGTAGCATGTTATGGAGCAGAAAGAGCTGAGCAGATTGATCTATCATTATATGGGGAAATTCCTTTCATTCCGTGCTTAATGTGAGTTAAGGAGTCCAGTAGGTGAGGTTATTAGTGATTGACAGCTATTTCTATATGCACCTTCATACAAGGAAGTCTGTCAATCACTGATAAGACCACCTACTGGACTCCTTAAAGGGGTTGTATCACTATAAGGATTGCTTTTTATGTTGAATATCTTGCAAAAACAAGTCACTTTGCAGTATGTTTCCATTAACAGTGTCCTCCCTATTCCTAGATATCCCCTCTTGTATGGGCTGCATCAGCTCCTCAGGTCACTATAGCTACAGACCTGCTCGATCTCTCCCGATAGGCTGCCAGCACTGGTTGCTATAGCTACAGCTCTGTTTGACCTGTCCTGCTAGGCTGCCAGCACAGGCTGCTATAGCTACAGATCTGTTTGATCTCTCCTGATAGGCAGCCAGTGCTGGTCTCTATAGCTACAGATCTGTTTGATCTCTCCTGATAGGCTGCCAGTGCTGGTCGCTATAGCTACAGACCTGTTTGATTTCTCCTGATAGGCTGCCATTGCAGGTCGCTATAGCTACAGACCTGTTTGATCTCTCCTGATAGACTGCCAGTGCTGGCCGCTATAGCTACAGATTTGTTTGATCTCTCCTGATAGGCTGCCAGCACTGGTTCCTATAGCTACAGCCCTGTTTGATCTCTCCTGATAGGCTGCCAGCACTGGTTGCTATCGCTACAGACCTGTTTGATCTCTCCTGATAGGCTGCCAGTGCTGGTCGTTATAGCTACAGATCTGTTTGATCTCTCCTGATAGGCAGCCACTGCTGATCGTTATAGCTACAGAGCTGTTTGGTCTGTCCTGATAGGCTACCAGCACTGTTTGCTATAGCTTCAGACCGGTTTGATCTCTCCTGATAGGCAGGCAGTGCTGGTCGCTTTAGCTACTTATCTGGTTTCCTCTGCAGCTACTCACTGCTGGCCAGTAGTAGCCAGTAGATAACAGGACTGAGGTAAGATGAATCGATGGAGTGAGACATCCCCTTTAACACAGAATAAGCAGGGAATTAAAAGAATAAAATACAAATTCTGTTGAATCTTTCCCATAGAATGATATATCGATCTGCTCAGCTTTATAAATGCTACTAGCGGATAACATTTTCAATGTGATGGGTTCCCCTTAAATTTCAGCACCAAATCATTTTGTTGTCAAGAGAGATAGGTTGTCACTAGAGGCATCTGGCAGCTGCAAACTCCCCTATCTATACTGAAAACATTTGCATTCACAGCCAAGCCGTGAATAGGAGAAATAGCCATAAGCTGAAGAAGGTGCATGGACCCTTTAGTGAAAAAAGCGGAAGGTAAGAATGACCTTACATGGCCCAGCTGGGATTCAACACAAGGGGCCACATGTATGAACGAGGCTGTGCCAGAAGTCCGGCGTCTTTTCAGCCCGACAACTAGCGCAGCCCCATTCGCTCTATTTTACAATCTCCCCTAGACTAGTATCAGGCGCATTACAGAGCGCCTGCAGCACTTTGTAACGCGCCTGATTTCGGGGGGCGTGCGGGAGGCGGGGCGCACTAGAACCGTACGGAGCTATAGATTTATAACTTCAGTACGGCATTTCTAGAAGCATTACTGCTGGAACAGGTAGAGCACTTTAAGAGTTACATAGTACGGTTGAAAAAAGACACGTGCCTATCAAGTTCAACCAAGGGTGGGGAAAATGTGGGTGAAGGGAGGGAGACGAGGATTTTAAGCCCAGCCTCCCCACTGGTTAATGCCCTGAAACCCACAAGGCAAGAACCAATCTGCTCCAGGGAAGACCCCATCTCTGACCCCAGAGCCACCACCTCCCAGGATCCAGAATTTTACATAGCTAAAAGAGTGGTTTACCTGAGCCAGAAATGTTGTCTTAGCGCTACAATGCGCCTGATTTCTGACTTGCAGTAGAACGGGTTCATAAATAAGGCGCATTCTACACTATTATAATGCCAAAATTCATACACATCGCCCAAGATGTCAGCTACCGACCAAACTGGATTCTACCGGAACAAAAAAAGTTTTTGTGTTTGCGACCAGTAAAACAATATAGGTGATTTTAGGTCCCCATAAAGCCGAAGCACCTGGGCCCCATGTGCATTACTAGTTCCCATTGTGTATCATACTCATTGGCCCCTTTCGATCAGGGCCCCTGACAAGAGTATTGCCCTGATGGTGCCCTTGGGGCCCACTCTAAGAAAACCTATTCTGCCTATTTAGTCCTTAAAGGTGTTTTACCACAAAGTAAAGTTGACATGGGTAGCCTGCAAACTGAATATTTCATCATTATTAAAAATTCTGTACCATTTTTGTTTTTGCTCCTACCTTAGTCTCTAGGGGTCAGTGACAAGAGCTCCTCAGCCCCGGCCGCACATGCTCAGACACTCTGCCTAGTAATCCCATAACCTCACTGCTGAGCGAGTACTGTCGTTCTACATTTGTGCTCTGTACTCCAAAGTAATTACTCAAAAGCTATGTTCACACGGCTTAACTGCGGGGCGTAATTTCGCCCCGCAATTACGCCGTGTGGACGGGGCGGGGCGGGAGCGGGGGAGTGAGCGGGGGGCCGGCACTTCGCCGGCCCATAGACAATCACTGCTAGCGGCGCGTATACACCGCTAGAAAGTGACATGTCAATTATCTCCCCGCCCCGACGGCTTCGCCGAGCAGGGAGAGGAGACGTAATCCATAGTTCTCTATGAGAACTGTGAATTACCGTAATTAATGGGCCGTTTTCGGCCTGTAATTGGCGCACTCCGGCCCATTTTTAGCCGAAATACGGCCCATTTTAAGCCGTGTGAACATAGCCAAACAGTGTAGATAAATAAAAAGAAAAAAGAAACCACAATCAGGTATGTGCATTTAAAAAAAAAAAAAAAATATCTGTCTGGTTCCAGCAGGGATTTGAACCTATGACCCCTAAGCTGAAAGGCAGAAGTGCCAACTACTCAGCTACAGTTCTTTAGAGGGTTCCAAACAGACCTTTGTTTGTCATACTGTGGGGAAAGACATGGCGAGCTGAAGCCTGCTGGGTCACATGATCTGCAGTTCAAACAAATTATACATGCCTGCTTTTGAACACACTGAAAGCTGAAGCAGGGCAAACCAGTAATGAAATGCCTTTGTGGTAAAAACCTCTTTCATTTACAAAATCTAAATAAAACATTTGTAAATCTAAACAAACAGTTAAAATGTTTTATATATCAAAATAATACAAAATTATATATTTTATACATTAACACTCAAGTGCCTCATTCACCGCCTGTACGATTTACTGTAGGTTTTCGTATATAACTTGTACAGCAATAAATATTCATAAACCACATAAAATAGGATCAATGGAATTTTGTAACATAGATAAAGATAAATATAGATATATAAACAAACAAACACACATATATATATATTTCTATTTATGTATAGAATATATAGAAACATAGACCAAAAAACACCAAAATTCTAAACAAAATAAAAAATAAAGTAACAATTTCTGACCTGAGTTCATTAAACTATAGGATAACAAGACAAGCAGAACAGAAAGCCTCTCGCACATTTCCTGATGTTTTCAAATTAGAATGACAAAAATATGAATGCAAATTATTTATTATTTACGGAGATGCTGTAAGTAACAAGGTCTAAGGGAGGTCTACCGAATAAAGGGTAACTTGTCTGGGAGCGAGGCTTAACGCAGTGCTGACGGAATAAGGGTGGGGGGAGCGGTCTTCGGTTTAGTCCTCACCTCTGGGTCCTGTAATGACAGGTCGATGATGCTGTGTAAAAGCCGTTCCAAGGGAAGAGGTCTGCGAAGGAGAAGGACTGCTGAAACCAGACTTCTCTGACTTCTTTAAGGTAGTAGGCGATGGCATTCCTGGCAAGAATGATTGATAAGTGCAATTTAATAATGCTAAGTCATGGAACCACAGCCTATGCATTGTGAATGTGGGTGCAAAAGCAGGGTTCATTCAGTGATACTCAACCTCCACAGGCTGCTTGTAAAGCTGCCCATAACATGGCCAAACTGGGACAGGACAACACAGGTCTTCCCTACCTCACCTGCTTGATAAGGTGGAACATCAAAATCTCCATGTGGGCAACCCTTTTATGACTAGATCTCAGCAGCCCATAGATATGTCTTAGAGGGCTACAAGTTGGTCTCCCTACTGCCTTCAAGTCCAGACAATCCTAGTGAATGATCTTTTTTTGGTGATTGCTACATAGATGTACACACTTCTGGTATTACTTATGTGCACATTTATGAAATGTCCCCACGGCACGGGTTTGCGGCCGGTTTTTCAGGCAGTTTGCGGTTTTGCAGACCCTCTGAAAAACCGGCTGCAAACGAGCGCAACGGGGCTCCTATGGAAAACCCGTGCAGCAGTCCCCACTACACGGGTTTTCCGCCCGGCGGTTTTTCCGCCCGCCGGCCGCCCAAAGAACATTGAACATGCCCATTCTTCCGTCCGGTCAATGGGAAGGGGGAGGGCTCATCACGGAGAAAAGCCGACCTCCCTGCGGCCGTGATTCACGGCACACAAACCGGACAAATACAGGTCGGATAAACCAACCGGTATTTGTCCATTGCCGTGTAAACGGGCCCTAAAGCAAACCTGTCAGGTGGTTTATGCTGCCCTATGTGAGAGCAGGATATGACAGAGAGAAAAAAGCTGAGGTCTGTGCTATATATGGTTATATGATAGGAAAATTATTTCTGAGTAAAATGCTGAGGAAATACTGATAGGACTCCCTAAAAAAATTACAAGTTAAAGGTTTATATTATTTGAAACAGAATTTGTAAATAAAAAACAGAGTAAATCCTAAAAGAGAAAGCAAAAATCCGGCTTAGGGCGCGTCCCCACTGCACAGGACAAATACCAGTCGGTTTGCCGGCCGGTATTTGTCCTGTTTTGCGCCCGAACCCACGCCGCGTGGAGGGGGGGGGGGGCGGCTTTTCTCCGCGATGAAGGAGAAGAGCCCTCCCCCCTCCCATTGAGAAGCACAGATTCCGTCCGAAAACCGGACGGAAGATGGTGCTTTCTCAATGTTTTGCAGCCGGACCGCCAGCGGCAAAACAACCGGGCGGAAAACCCGTGCAGTGGGGACTGCTGCACGGGTTTGACATAGAGCACAATTGTGCTCATTTTTGGCCGTTTTTTCAGGCGGTCTGAAAAACCGCAAAGCGGCTGAAAAACTGTCCGAAAACCCGTGCCGTGGGGACATGCCCTTACAGTGATTAACAGCTTTCCCTGTGTTAGCGTGCATACAAAGTAAATTGTCAATCACTGTGTGTGAGTGGGGTAAGCAGTATTTTCACTTTCTCTTTTAGGATTTACTCTGATTTTTCTTCAGTCTGTGCTTCAAATAACACTGACCTTTAACTGTCTCTTAAGGAGTCTCGACAGTATTTTCTCAGCCTTTTAATCATAAATTCTCTTCCATAATTTCTCTTTCACATAATCCTATACATCACAGAGCTCTGCTTCACTTCCTCTATCACATCCTGCTATCAGCATAAACCACCTAACAGGTTTACTTCAAGAAAGAGACCTTCCTGAAGGCAGACTGTCCATCTACCATGAGGGGGCAAAAGTTGCATACTGCACTATTCTTTTGTTAAAACAGACACCCCATTGTAAACCTGACGGACCCCATTGTAGTCAAAAGGGTCCCTCGGATGCTGTTGGTGTCTGTTGAAATAATGGTCCGTTCTCACCTCTGTGATGGAGTTTCCCAACAGAACCTCTGACGCAGGTGTGAACAGGCCCTTAAGTTGTAACAACTACAGGTTTTCTTAAGATGAGTGCACAAAAAGGAAAAAGCTCCAGTGAAGCAAAGGAAGTGGCTAAATGGGCAACCATTCAACTCAGCTACATGGTTTTGTAAAGTATCGGTTACTACAGGTAAGGTCTTAGGACAGGATTTCTGGGTTGGAGTCCAGATATTTTATAAGGTTGAGTATCACTAAATCGCTTTGGAGAGGAGGAAAAAAAAGGAGAAAAAAAAAATAAGAGGGAAAAACAATGAAAGCAAAGTTAATTCACGGATTAGCTGAGAGATCTTTGTCAGTTTTTATGGTGCGTTACGCTTTAGGCATTAGATTTTTTGTGTCATTTTTTATTGGATCTCTTTATAGGAATACAATGTGTGTTGGTCATCAGCCTCCATGTATGATATGTATCATGTGGTCACATGACTGAAGATAAGCGATGGCATTGATCAACCGTGTAGCTATTCTGCAAATCGATGAATTGATTAGATCTATAAAATTGTGGTTCAGCCCATTGGGGTGCTCAAGCTTATAGACTTAAGATCTGCAGCCTTAAAATATACACAGGGCCTTATTTATGAAAAGTGTCTGAGCGTGAGACTGTGTTTATTGCCCAGAGCAACCAATCAGAGCTCACAGCAACCAATCAGAGCTCACAGCAACTGACCAGCGCTCATAGCAACCAATCTGAGCTCATAGCAACCAACCAGAGCTCATAGCAACCAACCAGAACTCAGCTTTTATTTCATCTAGTGGTCTGGAAAAATAAAAGCTGAGTTCCGATTGGTTACTATGAGCTCTGTTGGTTGCTATGGGCTCTGATTGGTTGCTGTGGGCTCTGATTGGTTGCTGTGAGCTCTGATTGGTTGCTATGGGCTCTGATTGGTTGCTGTGGGCTCTGATTGGTTGCTGTGAGCTCTGATTGGTTGCTGTGAGCTTTGATTGGTTGCTGTGGGCTCTGATTGGTTGCTGCTATGGGCTCTGATTGGTTGCTATGAGCTCTGATTGGTCGTTATGAGCTCTGATTGGTTGCTGTGAGCTTTGATTGGTTGCTATGGGCTCTGATTGGTTGCTACGGGCTCTGATTGGTTGCTACGGGCTCTGATTGGTTGCTATGGGCTACGATTGGTTGCTGTGAGCTTTGATTGGTTGCTATGGGCTCTGATTGGTTGTTATGAGCCCTGCTTGGTTGCTATGGGCTCTGATTGGTTGCTTTGAGCTCTGATTTGTCGTTATGAGCTCTGATTGGTTGCTGTGAGCTTTGATTGGTTGCTATGGGCTCTGATTGGTTGCTATGAGCCCTGATTGGTTGCTATGGGCAACAAAGACAATCTTACTGCTACCATACATAAGGCCCACATGGTTTAAATTCCTTACTATTTTTACAATCACTACTTGTTTACTTCCAGAAGTATGAAACTCTCCTTTTTTTGCAGCTGAGGGATTGTCACACTTGTACACAGTGTAGACAATCAGCCTAGACTTAAAAGGTTGTTCTCACCATCAATAGGATATGCCATTAAAGTCTGATAGGTGCAAGTCCCACCTCTGGGACCCGTACCTATGTTGAGAATGGGTCCCTGAAAGTTTCTGCTCAGAATCATGATCTGGTCTTGCACATAAATCTTCATTCTGTTCTATGGGAGCTCTGAGCACAGCCGAACACCTTTAGTTAGAACTCCCACAGAGCAGAATGGAGAGTCCTAAGCAAATGTGACCGGCTCTCCATTTTTAACCGAAACTTTCATAGGTGCATTCCCGAGACAGTTGGAGGTGGGATCGGCACCTATCTTATAGATGTGCCATCAAAGTTCATGGTAGGAACTCCCGCCCGCCTTTTAAGACTAAGGCCTGGTTCACACCTGGAAATTCCGTAAAAAACTACGGAGAATATAGCACAGCATGCAGCACTAGTTTTTCCGTTAAAACACAAAGACGGAAATCCTACGGATCCCACTGTAGCCAATGGGGTCCATAAGGGGCCGTTGGTGTAAGTCCAATTCTAGTGCCACCATGGAATGAAGCATCTGATGCAGATGTGAACCTGACTTAATACATTTTGTCTGCACTGACACATTGTACCAAACTATCAGGACAGGACATGTATTTGTGCTGCTGACATATTTAGCTTAAAAGGTTGTCTAAACCAAAATTCTAGCCAACCCTTTGCTTGGAATAGTATTAGATATGTTTTTATTTAGGTTTATGTATGTTTCTATTCACTGACAGCTAGGATTTAGGCCAGATTTATATCTTTTTTGGAGGTTCCATTTGGAGCCTCTGTCGTGGATGTGGTGCCGGATCCGTTATATGACGGACACTAACGGCGCCTGACAAACTCTGTTAACTGCAATGGGGCTCATCAAGATTTCACCATGATATCTGTCATTTTAAAGAAAAAAATAGTGCTGCGTGCTGAGCTATTTCTTCCGTCATTTTTTGCCTAGCCCTATACAGCTCTCCTCGCACCTGCCAGTCACTGGTGACTTCCTGGCTCTCTCCATATCACAAGGAAAGGCTCTGTTCAGACTGCCACCCCTGCTTCCATTTTTGCAGGATCTAGATCATGATCCAAAATACTGCAAGTGTGAACAGAGACTTAGGGCATGTCCCCACGGCACGGGTTTTCGACCCCATTTTCAGCCGGTTTGCGGTTTTTCAGACCGCCTGAAAAACCAGCCGAAAATGAGCACAATTGTGCTCTATGGAAAACCCGTGCAGCAGTCCCCACTGCATGGGTTTTCCGTCGGGCGGTTTTTCCGCCCACGGTCCACGCAAAAAACATTGAGCATGTTCATTCTTCCGTCCTGGTTTCCGGACGGAATATGAACACCTCAATGGGAGGGGGGGAGGACTCTTCTCTGCTCATCGCGGAAAAAAAACGCCCCCCCGCCCTCCGCCCGGAGCCGTGGGGACGGCCGCAAAACCGGACAAATACCGGCCGGCATACCGACCGGTATTTGTCCACTGCCGTGGGAACGCGCCCTTACAGAGGAGAACACCTGCATTTAAGGAGATGATACTGGTAAAGTCTGAGATCTACACTTATTGATTTGCAGAATAAAATGCTCTGTGGAGCGCTTAAACCCCTTTGGTACTGTTCAGAGCCTTCTATTACTGGAAACCAAACATACCCTAGGGCAAATCAAATCAATAAAAGTTTCGGAACCAGACAGACCCCATTATAAATCAATGGGGTCTGTGAGGCACCCCAAAATCCACTGTGAGACCAATTGGACACTATCATTTTTGATTCTCTGCTCCTATTACCAGACCAGAAAACCAGAAACGGCAATGCAGCTGTGAACAGAACCCAACATCCAGAAACAGAGATCTCAGTGCGGTACCAAAGGGATCTCATTGCTTTAATGATGGATATCATGAGCTTGTGTACTGCACAAATGTCTTCTTCTCACTTTAGGCGATCAGTTTTACTTCCTTTCCCTGCAGACAGCAGCCCGTATCTCATCTTCTTGGATTCAGGGGGGGGGGGGGGGGATTTGTATTAATTTCACTAAAATTTGAATTTTGGAGGAATGCTTTATATACTTTCTATGCGTACAATGCAAAAAGGATCGGTCATGGTGGAGATCCATATGGCGCGGATGTGATGTCCTCACCGTGACCAATTCCCTTGCATTGGAAAGGTTGTAGGGTAATTGCTTATATGGCTTTATTTTTATTTTGTCTGTGTTCCAGAGCTTGCACTCTGCTCCGTGTAGAGGATGATGTAGGAACTTTACTAAGGAATCTTTATGCATTTTGTGATCCTACACTGAATCTCTGTATATATGTATATTCTCTATGGGCCTCCAGCTAACCTTGATCCCTGCCAAACACAGGAAACCAACCTCAGCCTGTCTGCCCCGTGTTATCAGTGTTATATATAGAAGTGTGTGCTCGATAAGACCATAAAAACTGACAATTAACAGGCACAAGTACACGGCTCCATATAATGACCGGGGGTGCAGGGGGTGTTCAGTGTTAGTTAGCGCAAAGCAATTAGTCCCATTCAGAAATCATGGTGCATTGGCAGGTAGCATTTTAGGACAGTGATCGGTTATTGATACCAAAAGAACATTGACATTGGTTAGTAGGATAAGCATGCAAAAACATTCTAACATTTGTATGATTTCACACAGTAGCATGGTACAACAACATTGTCACTGATGCCACAATTAATGCTTCTCTGAAATTATGAGGGGAGGTGCCTGACCTGGGAGGCCTATTCAGTATACTGTGGTTGTGTGTGTATACATGGATATATTGCAGCCATAGAAATTTGTTGGCCTGTACTGTAACCCCGTGTATCTCAGCTATCATACGGAGAGGCACAGAGGTTCCATGTTTCATTGGAAGCCATATTACGGTGCTCTCGATGGGAGAATACAATGGCATACAGAGGCACCATATAGATGCACAAAAGTATATACCTCCTTGCCATGTATGTGTTGCCCTTGGATTTGGCACAAGTCGGCTGTATTCTTTGCATATGAATAATGTGTGGTCCTGAATAAGATCTAAGATGATGTGTACTTTTGCAACTTTTTTACCCTACAAATGCAGACCTGCACAACATTGCAGGATGTGGGGGCCGGCCTGCCTGCTAAAGTCTAGGAATACTCTCGGACAGTCCACAAAGGGGTGGTACAAGCCCCAAACTGGTGATATTACCCATTTGGGGGTCGGGGGTGCATAGGCCCCACCCCTTTGCGGGCTGTAGCGGGCCATATGCATCTGAAAAAAGCAATTGTTTTAATCGTCTGAATTAAAACCATTCTACCATATTGTGTCTACAGCTCCTATGCTGACCTATGTGTTTCCATGCATGCTGCAACCAACCTGATCCTTCTTCTGCAGTCTGTAAAGTTAGTAAGAAGAAGGAGTAGAGTGATTGCAGAATTGGACTACATACAGGGTAGGAAATCCTGGCAAGGATTCAGTGCGGTCGTGATGTGACTGAAAACCATGGCCCCCCCCATGTGACTGCCAATGATCTTACGAGATACTGGCAAACAGGTGCAGCCACCGGTAGCCATGTGGAGGAGCGGTTTTGGCCACATGCGACAGGCCGCTCACAAGTCCTTACCATTAGGGCTGGTCCCTACGGAATCGGTTACTTGTCAGTTTTTAAGACGGTTTGCAGTTTTACAAACCGTCTGAAAACCGACAAGCAACGCTCCCCATAGACTTATATGGAAAATCCGTGCAGCAGTCCTCACTGCATGGATTTTCTGCAGGACGGTTTTTTTACACCACCACCGCTCCTAAAAACACAGAACATGTTCATTCTTCTGCCCGGTTTTCCGGCAGAACATGAACATGTGGGTGCGAAGGTGAAGGGCTTGAATCCGCAAACGCGGCCTTAGAGTTTATATGTATAGTGCAACTATGTAAACCCATAGGTCTGCATGGAAGCTGTAGACACAAAAAGGCAGAACATTTTCTAATCGAGACTATTTGTAAATTTGCTATTTTAGCTAAACTAAAACAATAGAAAAATAGTTGCAGAACTGTACACGACCCTTAGAACGTTCTAATTGATGTAGGTTGCAAAATTAGGTAATGTGTATCGTAAACTGCACAATGATCACAGGTGATCGGATGGCAGCACCCCTCCCTCCAATGCAGGATGTCACTATATACCCCCTCGTCTGCCTACTCAATGGTGCAGCTATGGACATATCCTACAATAAAGGTTGTACATGTTGTTCCAAGGTGTAGAATGGGTCAGACCTGCTGAAAACATTAAGTGGACATCAGATCGTGGCATTCGGTGATGTGACACAGCGATTCCCAACATTCCAAGGCATGCACAATTCGTGATCTGCTGAAATGCAAGCGCCATGGCCAAAGTCAGAGTTCTCATGTTGCAGAAGTCGACGTATTTACACGGAAGCCCCTCCAAAGCAGGGTGGCTACCATAGTCTACATATACTTCGCAAACCTCTCTCAGATATTAAGCACATATGGGGTTGGAGAGCTACATGGGTTGTATATTTGAACTTAAACAACGTCCCAGTGTCACAGAAAGAGATAACTTCAAGACAGATCAGTGCATCATAGTGGCATACAGTGACCGCGGCACCAGCCCGGTGACCCCAAAACCAAGTAAAGACTTTAAAAACAAAAAACGAAGCTCAGAGCTCAGTTTGTCTCCCTCTATCATCTAATCCTATATATATCCCAGAGCTCAGCTCCTCTCCGCTATCATATAATCCTATATATATCCCAGAGCTCAGCTCCTCTATCATCTAATCCTATATACATCCCAGAGCTCAGCTCCTCTCCTCTATCATATAATCCAATATATCACAGAGCTCAGCTTCTCTCCTCTATCATATAACCCTATATATAACAGAGCTAAGCTTCTCTCCTCTATCATATAACCCTATATATCACAGAGCTCAGCTTCTCTCCTCTATCATATAACCCTATATATCACAGAGCTATGATCCTCTCCTCTCCTCTATCATATAACCCTATATATCACAGAGCTCAGCTTCTCTCCTCTATCATATAACCCTATATATCACAGAGCACAGCTCCTCTCCTCTATCATATAACCCTATATATTACAGAGCTCAGCTCCTCTCCTCTATCATATAGCCCTATATATCACAGAGCTCAGCTCATGTCCTCTATCATATAACCCTATATATCTCATAGCTCAGCTTCTCTCCTCTTTCATATAACAATATATATCTGAGATCTGATCTTATCTCTTCTATCATATAACCCTATATATCACAGAGCTCAGCTCCTCTATCATATAACCCTATATATCACAGAGCTCAACTCCTCTCCTCTATCATATAACCCTAAATATCACAGAGCTCAGCTTCTCTCCTCTATCATATAACCCTATATATCACAGAGCTCACAGAATTGTTTCATTCCAGGGTGAGGAAGATACAATGTATTTGCCTTGATTCTAGTAGAAAATGTCCTGATAATTTATCACATATATTACATTTCAATAGAACAAGCTGAACCACATGGAAAAAAGCGGTTGTGTTGCTACAGGTAACACCTATGTCCAACTGGGCTCCATAATGAAAGATTTATTTTTTTCAAAAATGTATTATTTATTAATAAAAATACATATTTATTATTTGCTAAAATTAAAATAAACAAATACAGAATAAAAATAAATAAATACAATAAAGAATATTTCCTTATAAAGTGTGTATTTCATATACTCAGGAATGTTTTCCTATACTGATTATAGTAACCATTCATCAAGGAGTTTAGAGCTCATTAAAATGTCCACAATGTTCTCCAAAATGGCAGATCTGCTAAATTATGATCAGATACAGATCCAAGACTGACAACCATTGTGGGCAAATGTAAGGGGTGGACTGAGCATTGGAGAATTAGGTCAGTACCTGAGGACCCATGGCCCCTTTGAGGAAAATAAGTGTAACCTAGCTATAGTAGTTGGTAAGGAACCTGTGACCCATAGTGCCGGGGGCCCAAATCACTGTCAATGTACCCTTACCACCATAGCTTTCCTGTAATAGACTAAGGCCTGGTTGACGTCTGCATTAGAGGTTCCACTTGCATTAGAGGTTCCACTTGCATTGGAGGTTCCACTTGCATTGGAGGTTCCACTTGCATTGGAGGTTCCTCTGCCTTAGATTAAAGTGACAGACACCATGACAGAAACTTGACGGACCCAACTATAGTCAGCTGGGTCCTGAAGGCATCATTGGTGTCCAACATGAAGCGGATCTGGTTCTACCTCTGCACCAGAGGATCAGAACATAACATTTAATGCAGGTGTGAACCAGGGCTGAGACTAATTTTTTAACCAATGTGATAAGCAGATGACTCCATGACTAGTTATAATTAGTCCTAGGTACATACTGAGACCTCCACTATATAGTGACAATATCCCCCACACAATTCTTTACCTCTTGCAAAACTACAACTCCCAGCATGTTTTTCAGCCTGCAGCTGTTGGGGCTTGCTGGGAGTTGTGGTTTTGCAACAGTTAAAGTGTCACCAGTTAAAGACCTGCTCCTTCCAGATGACAATTGATAACTTTACAGGTTAACGACCATATAACGGAGCGCAGCAGAGGTAGCCATTTATCTAAAAAGCTGCTGTCTCACATATCAATCAATTTAATGAAAATGGATGACGACGCAGGAGCGGCACTTTAAGTAATGCAAACCGGGAACAAAAAAAGAATTAATTAGCTCTGACAAATATTCAATACGGCTTTTTTAAGCAGCTGCCGTATATCTTTTACAATGCAGTTACACTAATTACCTCATCCTAATTCTTCATTTTGCGTTTTATTAATAGTCCTGTGATTTGTCACATAACACAAACAAATCAGGGGCTACAAGGAGGAAGAAAAATCACCTCGTAAATGTGAAAAGAATCCTGTTCGGGAACAAAAAAATGTACTAACTCAGGAGGGCAGGGGTCAAGAAATATAGGGCTGGCAAAAAAAAAAAAATTATGGGGACTATGGATATCGTTAAATTATGTAATTCTCAAGGTTTTATCACCTCTCTCCCTCCTGTCACTTGTCTGCTCCTACAGCTTATGTCTGAGAGGTCCACTCTTTGCTCTTCAGGGGCAGGGCCAAATTATAGTTCATAGGATAGGCATAATAGTTTATTTTCAACATTGGTAAAAGTTCAGGTTTCATGGAGTCTGGCTCACAAAAGGCTGGATTGGCTTACAGAGGAGCAGAAGAAACCCCTGGTGGGACCCTATGCAATGTGGGTTCCTGGGCATGACAGGCGTAGGTCTGTTTTTCATGAAGAAAGGCAGAAATCAGGTAGAGTGCAAGAGTCATGTGCACCATGTACAGTAGCTGTGGGATGGGCCCAAAGAATCAACAACTCTGGTGGGTTCTAAGATTCAACTTCTCTGGTGGGTTCTAAGAATCAACTCCACTGGTGGTCCTCAAAAATCCACTTTACTGGTTGGTCCCAAGAAGCAACTCTTCTGGTGGGTTCTAAGAATCAACTTCTCTGGTGGTTCTAAGAATCTACTCCTCTGGTGTGTTTTAAGATCAACTTCTCTGGTGGGTTCTAAGATCAACTTCTCTGGTGAGTTCTAAGAATCAACTCCCCTGGTGGGTTCCTCTGGTGTGTTTTAAGATCAACTTCTCTGGTGGCTTCCAAGATCAACTTCTCTGGTGGCTTCTAAGAATCAACTCCACGGGTGGCCCTCAAAAATCCACTTCACTGGTAGGCCCCAAGAAACAGCTCCACTGGTTGGTCCCAAGAATCAACTCTACTGGTGGACCCCAGGCACCCCAGTCCGACACTGAA
Organism: Phyllomedusa bahiana; assembly: GCA_025379985.1. Classification (NCBI taxonomy): domain Eukaryota; kingdom Metazoa; phylum Chordata; class Amphibia; order Anura; family Hylidae; genus Phyllomedusa; species Phyllomedusa bahiana. The sequence continues at coordinate 122,149 of JAODAL010003260.1, forward strand.
AAGGACCTCTGGTTTTATATAAGTAAACCTTATTTACTGTATAATAAAATGTTCTGCAACTTTCTTATATACAGTGTTTCAATCCCTTAGGCCATGTCCCCATGGCACCGGTTTGCGGCCAGTTTTTCAGACGGTTTACGGTAATCGCGGAGAAAGGCCGTCCTCCTGCGGCCGTGTTCACAGCACAAAAACCGGACAAATACCGGTCGGATAAACCGACCGATATTTGTCCTGTGCTGTGGGGACGCGCCCTTAGCCTATTCACACTCTCTACTTGCTGTCAGCAAATGGGAACATTCTCCAGAAGCCACAAATCTTCACAGACCAGCAGTGGGATTTGTTACCAGTTTCTGTAAGCTAAAGAGTGGGAACTTTAGGCTGACGCTTTTTACCAGCACTGATACATTGTAACAAAATCAGCACAATGGAGAGAGATCTGATGTATTCCAGAAGACTGTCTAGACTGGAAATAATTCTAGTAAACCCCCAGGTATATGTGATATCAGGTCTCTATGTGATTTCAGCAGCTGGATATAAAGGAGGATGTTACGACAGCAAGCAGAGATCCTGAAAACGGTGGGGCCCTGAAACACAGCACATAAGAGCAACCCCACAAAAATCACTTAAACTACTAATGTATAATAGACAAACTATATTAAAACATAGCCTTTGATAAATATAATATTAAAAAACGCTAAATAGCTAAACTATCCCTATATGTCCCTAGAACCAACTATGCCAAAAAAGTCTAATCTAACCAAAATAGTAGGGCAACCGCCCCGAAAAGGGCGCCCCCACCAGGAACCTACTTCTTTACTACACAATCCCTAATGTCCCCATCTCTATTGAAACTCAAAGCAGAACTTTTTATTATATAACGAATCAGATTTATTTAAGTAAGACCAAAAAACCTCCGGAACATTGGCTAAATCTTATTGAAGAGCCTTATATGCCGCTCTCTCTACATCACCGGTAACTTCTAGATACAAGTAGATATATTGGAAAAGACTGTCTGTGTGACTTGGAGATGACTACCATCATCACTTCATCAAATCCTCAAGAGGCTTCAACAGCTACAAGTGACTTCATCGGGCCCCCAGCGCCACCACAAAAGTGAGTCTGTTCCATATGAACAATAATTCCATCTGACGGGAGGACAGATCATGCGCCGGGGACGTATGAGGGGGGTATTATATACGGAGGTGCGGCAGACAATACCCACATGCCGAGGAGCTCGAAAAAAAAAGAAGATATATTTTCAAGACCTAAAATTGCTTGAACTGTGAAATCAAGTAATGAACAATAGAAAAGGTCCTGTCAGCAGGAATCATCGCTACGCAAAGTCAGCAATTTCTGCCGAAACCTTATTATGGCCCCGTATTCGATTCTTCATCTCTGTACTATTTCCCTCACAACAAATAGACTGACTTGACCTCAGCTTGTTACTTAATGCAAGTTGCCTGTCATCTCTCACTAAGCTCCCATCCTTCTCCTTGAGAGTCCTTTTATCCATATAGAAGAGGAGAGGAGATATGGTCAAGCCCAGGTTTGCGATAACTCTGCTAATGCATCAGTCACTTAGGTTGCTTTGCATTTTCTCTACTGTTTCTTGCTATAAGGGAAAATATTAGAATTTTTTTTTTTTAAATGTGAAACGCTATTACCCATAATGCACAGTTTATTAAATTCCAGTCTGTGACTGGTGATCTGAGGGACCAAGGTTATAGGAGGACAGTGTTCACATGAGCTTTCTATAGGACTAGTTTACCAATGATACATATAGATAGATGCAGTCAATGTTCCTTATGTATGAAAACTGTCTAGCGACAAGACCGTCTTTGTTTCCCATAGCAACCAATTAGAGCCCATAGCAACCAATCAGAGCTCATAGCAACCAATCAGAGCCCATAACAACCATTCAGAGCTCATAGCAACTAATCAGAGCTCATAGCAACCAATCAGAGATCAACTTTCATTTTCCCAGAGCACTATATGAAATGAAAACTGCGCTCTGATTGGTTGCTATGGGCTCTGATTGGTTGCTATGAGCTTTGGTTGCTATGGGCTCTGATTGGTTGCTATGGGCGACAGTCTTAGTGCTAGACAGTTTTCACATATAAGGACCTATGTGTTTTATGCCGTTCCTAGGGGCATGGCTTTATGGAATGGGGGTATGTCTTAGCACTTGACACTGTGAACAAAAAAATTAGTGGCATAAAGTAAGCCAACTAATATTAAAGGGGTTGTCTCGCAACAACGATTGATTTTTATGTTAAAGATCTTGCAAAAACAAGTCAATTTGCAATATGCGTCTATTAACTGTGTCCTCCCTATTCTGAGATATCCCTTCTTGTATGGGCTGCATTAGTTCCTCAGGTCGCTATAGCTACAGACCTGTTCAATCTCTCATGATAGGCTGCCAGCACTGGTTGCTATAGCTACAGACCTGTTCAATATCTCATGATAGGCTGCCAGCACTGGTTGCTATAGCTACAGACCTGTTCAATATCTCATGATAGGCTGCCAGCACTGGTTGCTATAGCTACAGACCTGGCTTCTACTGCAACCTAGTAGAAGCCAGTAAACACGCCCCTCAATTCAAAATGAAACCAAGAAAACAGGACTGAGGTAAGATGAATCAATGTAGTGAGACAACCCCTTTAAGTGTAAATTGTAAAGTGCTGCGGAATATGTTGGTGCTATATCAATAAAGGTTATTATTATTAAATTAGACTGGACAGTTTTAACTTGCAGCAGGTTTATTAATACTATGATACATGTGGCGCATTATAAGACTTTAGAGTCTAAGTTTACACTGTGTAAATATTAATAAATCGGTCCTATAGTTGAATACTGTAATATCTAAGTTCAGGCTCAAAATTCTCCAGGATCTTATAAGAAGACACCATGGCACGTGGGACCCTGCTGCAGATTTTGTTTTGATGCCACTGACTTTTCATCAGTTTGGAGATGTTATCAATGTTTCCTTTTTTAAAGAGGGGATGAGAAAATATACAATCGTAATACTGCCCAAGTATCACAACCAATCTATGTCTAAATAATACCAAACTAGAGTGCTCCCATAATACTTCCATATAGTGCCTTTATAATAAAGCCATACAGTGAACACATTATTCTACATTGCACAAAAACAATGTTACATTCAACACAATATTACTCTTATAAGGAACCTAAATAACACCATAACACTGCTGTATAATGCCTGTATAATAATGTCATACACAACTCTACCACATAGTGCACAAAAATAGTGCTGCAGAGTATCAAAATATTTCTCTTCTTCCGAGCCAGAATAATACTAAAATACAGTTCCCACATAACATATTGTCTATATGATAAAGCCATAGAGTAAACATATAAAATCTACCATACAGTACACAAAGCAATGCTACATAGTCTTAAATTAATATAATTATAAGGAACCTAAATAACACCATAATACTGATATTTAGGGCCACATGTATGAAAACTATGTCTAGGTCTAAATTTCACTTTGTTGCCCATAGCAATCAATCAGAACGCCCTTCTCATTTTTCCGGAGCACCATATGAAATGATAGGGGCATCCGATTGGTTCCTATGGGCAACAAATCTATCACACAAAATAGTGCAGAATAGCATCAAAACATTACTCTTTATAAAACAAAAATACAGTCCCCACACAACACTACCAAAAATTGCCTATATCATAAGGCCATAGTGTAAAAATATAAATCTATCATATACTACACAAAGACAATGCTGCATAATGACAAAATATTACTCTTTAAAGGAACTTTAAGGGTGCTTTCACACGGTGCATTTTTGGTGTGTTTTTGACGCTTTTCTTGTGCAAAAAGGCACAGCAATTAATGTTGTACATTTCTGCACAAAAAATGCATCATAAATGCGTCAAAAAAACGCATAAAAAAGCACCCTAATAACACCAAAATGCAGTGCCCATATAATACTGCCATTCAGTGCCTATATTTAGGTCATAAGGTACACACATAGATCTACCATATAGTGCACAAGAATAGTGTAACAAGGTATCAAAATAATCCTCTTTTACAGAACTTAAATAATAAAAAAAATACCATGTCCACACCATACTGCCATACGGTAGTTGTAAGATAAGGCCATGGGGTGAACACATAAAACCGCCACATAATTTTCAAAAAATAGTGCTAAATAGTGTCGAAATCCCAAATAATACAAAGTGATGTAAATCCATGATGAAATACTATAGAGGAAGTTAAGAGGGACAGCAGGGTGGATGCCCAGTGTGAATGGCCCTATTATCTACTGTTAGGCCGCCGCGTCCCCACGGCACAGTACAAATACAGGTCGGTTTATCCGACCGGTATTTGGACTGTTTTCGTGCCGTGCACACGGCCGCTGGGGGACGGCTTTTCTCCGCGATTAGCAGAGAAAAGCCCTCCCCCTTCACATAGATATGTTCTTCTTCCGTCTTAAAAACCGGTCGGAAGAATGAACATGTTCTATGTTTTTGGAAACAGACCGTCAACGAGCCACATAGACTTTAACAGAAAATCCGTGCAGCAGTCCCCACTGAACAGATTTTCAGCCAGACGTTTTTTCACACCGCCGGTGTTACGAAAAACTTAGAACATGTTCATTCTTCCGCCCGGTTTTCAGGCACAAGATGTGCATGTCAATGGTTGAGGGGGATGGACAAATCGGCAAACCGCGGACAGAACCGCCCCACAAAACCATTCAAAAGACGACAAAATAGCGTCCGGATTCTCCGTGCTTGATGTATAGAAGCGCTCCCCAATCTATAGCTCTCCGGCTGTTGCAAAACTAGAATTCTCAGCATGCCCAACTACAAGTCTCATCAGTAGAAAAGCCAAAGGTGGTAGCACAATGACCTGTAGAGCGCTCATACAAACAACGCCCCCCCCCACCTCACACCAAATATCCTATAGGATACATTTAAAGAAATACTTCCAGTTTTATGTACATATATACATATTTTGTAGTCTTTCCTCATCTTATTGAAGATCTCTGCTAGCTTTTAGCAAATGGGAACACCCAGAGGCTGAAAACACATCCTAATCATGTCCAGTTGAGTCCCCATTGACATCGTGTTTTGGCAGCCTGTTTGTGGTATCTGTCAAGATACCGTAAAAATGTCTGCAGACAAGATACTGCGGTGGGGCCATTGACCTTACTGGTCTCAATTGGTCTACATTTGCCCTATTTAGCAAACGCGTCCTGTTTCTGCATTTGACACAAAAGCATTGTCCACCTCCGCAGGCTACAACGCTTTTCTGTCTGCCACGTTCACAAATTATGAGAAATGTAGTACAATTAGGGCTGCTCTTGCCCTATAGAAGTCACTGGCCCTTTTGCGGTATCTGTTTAGAGACAGTGTTACGGAATCCCGACGGATACCATGAATGGACTGCCAAAATGCGAAATGAATGGGGCCCTACATAGACTCCCAACTCATTACCAATCCTTGGTTCATCTGAGCATGGTCAGGAGTTTTTTTCAACCTCTTTAAGGGGTTGTCTCACTACAAGGATTGCTGCTTTTTATGTTAAAGATCTTGCAAAAACAAGTCACTTTGAAATATGTGTCCATTACCAGTGTCCTACCTATTCCTAGATATCCCCTCTTGGATGGGCTGCATCAGCTCCTCAGGTCGCTATAGCTACAGACCTGTTTGATCTCTCCTGATACAAATAATACCCAAAAAGAAGAGGAATAAATGGTCATAAAACTTAACTTTTAATGTTTTAAAATCTAAAAAACACAACGCTATCCAAAGGCACCTACAATTCAAAATAGCCCAAAGCAGATGATAGGCGTGGTTTGGGCTACTGCAGCCTAGTGGAAGCCAGTAAACACGCCCCTGAACTCAAAATGAAACCAAGAAAACAGGACTGAGGTCAGATGGATCAATGTAGTGAGACAACCCCTTTAACCATCAACTGTTTCCATTCACTGACAGCAAGCAGAGATCTTAAATTGTAAGTGAAATTGAAAATATTAACATTGAACTGTTTTTTTTCTATTCCAAATTAAACCAGATTTTTTTTTTTTAAACGTGTGAAATGTTTGCCGTTCATCTCCGTGACCTTATTTTCTACCATCGCAGTGAATAACGTGTTTACTGAGAGAACAACCGAGCGCATTGTATACAGCCAAGTCGGGTTTAACCTACAGATTGAATTTAAATCAATCGCCCCTCAGGGACCTATTGACAGGACGGAGCTTGTCTCGCGGCGCGCGTTACCAGGTAAGACGTCTCTTACAATAACGATACGGTGTATCAGCCCAGGCCGGGTTACGTTTTACCCTCCGATTAATCCAGCGCCCAACAAAGGGGACAGTGTGCACCTAACCGCGCTGACCACTTATCTGCACAGGATTAGGAGCATGTGTCTGCTTTCTGTTCCTTCTGCTGACAGCTCCGTGACAAGCCGTGCACTTTACTGACTTAATTAGCCAAAATGGACCTTTCCCTCTGAAAAAGAAAAACTTTCGCCGTATCGCAGAAAATATTTTTGCTTTATGAGATAGCTTATCTTCGGTCTGGCTGACGGGCTCTGAAGAATTTCCTAGGTTTGGGTTAAACAAACACGAAGCTGAAGTTTTACAGTTCCCTGCAGTCTCTCGGAGAGATGCAGGAACCAAGGTCTGGGAACGAAAAAAAAAAAGGATAAAAAAAAAAGAAAGAAATTTTTGCAAGATGAAGTCAGTTTTGTCAATAGTGAAGCTTGGCTCGGAGATCTGCAATTGCTTGGGTCGAGTTCATGATGCCTAACCTTACGGAGAAACAGCTATTCTGTTAATGGAGGGGTCGTGAATGATCTTAAAATCTGACACTGATCTATCTGAGAAAACACCATAAGTGTGACCTCCACTGACCACTGGATTCTAGAATGGAGCAGTACAGTCCCTTTAGCACTGCACAGAGATTTCTTAGACCAGGGGTCCCCAACTCCAGTCCTCAAGGCCCACCAACGGGTCCTGTTTTCTGGCTTCCCTTAGCATTGCACAGGTGATTTCAATATTGTCAATGCATTCTGTGGGAGATCCTGAAAACATGACCTGTGGGTGGGTCTTGAGGACCGGAGTTGGGGAACACGGCAGAAGACTATAAAAGGGTATGGTCACGCGGCTTCAGATCGTTTCTGCGTCCAAACAAGGGAGACATGGATGGAACTAGGTGTATCGAAGTTCATTTTCTCATCTATTTTTTCACTGTATAATGCACCTGAATGTATGAAAGTGGTTTTTGTGCGATTATGATGTCTAAAGTTTCCCGCCCCTCGCCTGTGTGTTTGGCGCATTACGGAACTTAGGCACATTAGTAATGCACCAAATATGTATAAAGGTTATAGATAGGCTGGAAATAAAATAAAAGTCATTAGAATAGCATGTCAGTGACTAGAAACCATGGGACTGATCCTGCTTGGTGGACCACAAATCCCAGCAATACCTGTGCTGTGCTGGCTCTTGCTGTATGTAGAATAAAGGGTGAGAGCAGCAAAAATACATTTCAAATATAATGTAGTAAAAATTAAAACATTTTAAATCATCAGTGGGTTACCTAATGTAAAATTAGTTTTAGATTCTTTTAATTTTAAATACATTTTATAGGAGATATTTGTATATTTTGGGGATATTATATATTTTTATTTGTTTGATAACATTTTTTTTATTAAATTTAAATAATGTAATTTTATATCGTTTGATGCTGTGCCGGCTCTTGCTGTATGTAGAATAAAGGATGAGAGCAGCAAAAACACATTTCAAATTTAATGTATTAAAAATTAAAAAATTTTAAATCTGAACATCATCATCAGTGGGTTACCTAATATAAAATTAGTTTTAGATTCTTTTAATTTTAAATAAATTTTATAGGAGATATTTTTATATTTTGGGGATATTATATATTTTTATTTTTTTGATAAAATTTTTTATTAAATTTAAATAATGTAATTTCATATCGTTTGATAATTATCAGAAATTACTTTTTATTATTGTACTGGTGGGAAAGATTGGACATTTTTTGCCCTAACAGCAAATCTAGCTCCTCTTCGACTCCTCAGGCTCAGACCACATTGAGATAGGTCTGCCTGTCCGAGCAGTAATGCGCCTAGTTTTGCTGAACCACATTCATATATGTGTCTAATATTACGCGTGTGGTACAACGCCCCCTGAACGCCTCCTCATGTTCGGAGCATTAAAAAGTGTTGTCTTACGAACAATGCACCTAACACATTCATTAGGTGCATTAGACATCGCAGCCACTCACTTTGGCGCATTTTACGCCAGAAAAGGGTGAAAAACCCGATCATACAGGTCTCCCCAAGTGTCAAAAAAAGCCTCCAAAACGCCCTCTGTTCATTTTCATTGATCCCTATGTAAAACAGCATCGAACTTCACACACGACGTGGTTTATCTGCGTGTTTTGCGCGCTTCTTTGGACTCTGAAAAAGAAGGGCCACGTCCATTCCTGGAGTGGTTTCAATGCTGAAAGTCAATCAATGGAGAGCTTCAAAACTTTGTCCTAGGCACAGTTTTAGACGCATTTTTTTTCTCTGCCTATTAATTTGCATCAGCGTTTCAGAAAGAAAAGTGATGGATAACCTCATTGAAAACCAGATCAAATCCTCGTCAAAACCTTGTCCGAAAAGTGCTGCGTTGAGGCGCTTTTCAGATGAGGTTTTGACGCTGATTTGGACGCCGTGTGAACATATGCTGAAATCTCACAGCAGTGCCAAAGGGTTGTATCACTCTGTAATGCGTGTCACCCTGAAAATCAGTGCTGCAAAGGCCACAAGGACAGTTCATTCCGTGCTTCCCCGAAAATAAGACAGGGTCTTATATGATGTTTTGCTCCAAAAGATGGATTAGGGCTTATTTTCAGGGGATGTCTTATTTTCTTGCTCTTCGGTTTACTGGTACATATGGTACTGTAATGTAGTAAATGGTGGATGTCTATTTACCAAGAACAGCAAGCCACCCCCCCCCCCCAAAAAAAAAATCACGCTTACCAGACCCCCTTAAAACCAAATGCTAGCAAATGCTAATTGTGAATGGGCTCTCGCACACAGATCTGCATCACACCTTTCAAAGGTGTATTACTGTCAGGTCCCTTGCCATTCCAGCTGCGTTCCATTGAGAGCCGACACTACCCAACCTAATTGTTGTGGGGTCTTTTGAGTGCCATTCTTTTGGGGGTGCCTGATTTCCTTGATGAAGGGTCTACTGTGTCTGTCCTGCTATAGTCTACTTACTTTCTTCCATTTATAGCTGCCTGGACACTTAATGAACTTTACTTTAATGAACTGTAACTAGGGCTTTTACTTTAAGCAGACTCCAAAAACCCTGAAAAATTATGCTAGGGCTTATTTTCCGGCTAGGTCTCACTTTTGGAAAAACAGGGTAGAAGTCTAGAGCCATGTTCAACATGTGCATTGGAGGAATTTCCACTGCAGTGTAAAGAGAATGCAAGACATAATAAACAGTCACATTATTATGACCAGCAGTTAATATCCAGAGTAACCGCTGTGTGCAGAACAGACAGCAGCTAGATGGGCTGGGAGTGACTCAATAAAGTCCTGGTAGGTTGTCACAGGTATCTGGAACTAACTGCATCCTGCAGCTGCATAGAGCCAACACCACCATCCAGGGTCTCCCAAACATGCTCTATTGGGTTCAAGTCTGGGGAATTATGGGGCCAGGGTAGTATTTGGAAGTCTTGGTCATGATCTTCCAGCCAATGTTTGGCATTTCTAGCCACGTGACAAGTCGCATTGTCTTGCTGAATGTTCCCATCTGCCCCAGGGAAGACAATCAGCAGGTATGGGTGTATGTGATCTGCAAGGATGAGTTCATACCGAAATCAGTTGAAAGTGTCTTCCACATGGATGACTGGCCCAGAGAACGGCACAAATAATTCCCCAGATCATAACACTGCCACTACCAGCTTGTGTTCCTCCAGCACTGGTTGCAGGGTGTTTGTTCTGTAATGTTTCTCGCCTGACAACGTCCATTCGTTCGATGAAGCAGAAAACGTGACTTGTCAGCAGAGGTCTTATTCTGTTACTTTCGTCAAAATTTAAATCTTTTTTGGTGATGCAGCTTGGTTAACAGAGGTGCAGTGCCATCCCTCTATTCCGGGACCCCATACACAGTTGGGTTCACTGAAATGTATTAAACAAATGTCTGGTTGCTCCTTGGGTCATTTTGGGGGTGAGCTGCTCCACTGTAGTGTCATTCCACCCTTGCATCCCTTGATAGCTGACATTCACCTCTGACATCAATGGCATGTGGTGCACCACAGTTTCCACATTGCATATACAAAAATGGCGCTATTTGTCCACTCATGATACACTTTCACTATAGCAGCAAGCAAGCAGGTCCCAAGCTGCACAGTTTCAGAAATACCGCCACTTCTGGCCTGAGAGTCAATAATCATCCCTTTTTGCAGCTCTAATAAATAACCCTTTTCACCCAAGATAGCGACAAGGAACATATGTGTAGACAGCCTATCACACACCTTATATACCCACCACGCCAGCTCACCACAAATGACTTCCTTCATAAGCTACACGCTGCCGACATTGAGAGTACGAAGTGGTCATAATATTGTGACTCAACTGTTTGTAAATGTAAATATGTTTGTGCACTGCAGGATCAGAAGCCTGGCTGTCAGGGCATGCTGGGGGTTGTAGTTGAACAACAATGGAGAAGTAAAGGTTGGATACCACTGCTCTACAGGAATAAAAGTGGTAAAAAGGCCATAATTGTTCCTCACTGTCCCTTTAAAATGCATTTATGTGCCAACATCCGCTGACTGTATCAATCAGAACTGAAGTGGAGGCAAGTGATGCCATTTTGCAATTAACACGGCTTCACTTCTAATGTGCGAGGCCTTCCTGTCAACACTTCCCAAATGAGGAGACATTAATTAGATACCAGGATTTTTTTCTCCCCCAATAGGATATTTTGGTGTATGAGCATCAGGTACCGAAGACTAACACGAGCCTCTCCAGGTCCCCAGACCCTGAAATATTAATCATATTGTCTTCCACGTTCCAACTTACTTTCTTATTCAGTAATTTACGTGTTGTAGACAGAACAGGAGCTTCATTTACTGGATAGTAAATATGAGACTGGTAAGGGTGCGTTCACACAACGCAGTTTTGGTGCAGTTTTAACGGCGCTCCAATTAAACTGCCTTTATTACCAGCAGCTTCTTTCACTTATCTAAACTGTTTGGAAAGTGAGTAATGAATGCGTGTTTGTATCCACAAGACTTCACACACAGTAATTGATGACTTACTTGAAACACCTTTCCGAACAATTTAGACAACTGAGAGAAGCTGCTGGGAATAAAAGCAGTTTCATTGGAGCACAGTTAAAACTGCACCAAAACTGCGCTGTGTGAAAGCAGCCCAAAGGTCTGACTCCTTGCAACGCCACCAATCAGACCCTTGCTGCCCCTCTTGTTTATCAGTCACCACTGTTAGATGTTAGCCAGAGGTATTGTAGTGTGACTGAGCTGCAGTACCAGACACAGCCACCAACAATGAAGGGGAGTCTCATCAGTCAGCTGATCATAGATGTGTCTGAAGCTGGATTTCCACCGATCTGATACTGATGGCCTATCAATATTTTAGATGTGGATAATCCCCTTCAGCTTCTAGTGGCCAATAAGAGCGGGGTTAGTGCTTTAAGACTGGCACTATTTTCTAAGTTGCGGGGTAAATTATCACTTTTACACTTTCATTTTAATTGTAAGAACAATCCAGATAAAACCTATACAATATGTTGTGCCAGGGCTGGGACAAGGTGCCCTAGGCAAATAAGGCATGTAGTGCCCTCACCCCTCCCCTCCCAATGTGAAATTCAGCTCACTCCTTATCTCCTTGCGCCCTCTTCCTGCCTGAGATGAAGCGGAGCCTTAGGCAGTTGCCTACCTTCGTCTACCCATTGTCCCAGCACTGTGTTGTGCCCACTGGGCATATGTCAGGGAAGATTCAAAGAACACTAAAGGGAGAGTCAATGAGTCATGTTTGCCCCCTCAGGCTCGGGCCTAGGTGTAGTGGTGTTTAAAGAGGTTTTGCCACGAACTAAAATTGACATGGGAAGCTTGCAAATGAAATAACAACCATTTTCACCATTCATCATTATTAAAAATTCTGCACCGTTTTTGTTTTAGCAGCTCCTTTAGTGATCCATTGTTTACAGCTCATCTCCAGGGGATACGACCAGGGCTGAGAGCTCCTCAGTCCTGGCCGCACATGCTCAGACATCAGCTCTCCTCTCAGGCAGCTACTGAGTGTTCAACCCCAGGTGCTGTCACTCTACTCCTGTCCTTTGGACTTGTAGTAATAAGTCAAACAGTGCAAACAAAAAAAAGAAACCTCAATCAGATCTGTGCATTGATAAAGAGAAAAAAAATCCACAGGTTTGGTTCCTGCAGGGATTGGAACCTAGGACCCTTGTGCCTGGAGGCAAAAACTTTACCTCTCAGCTACTCACAATGCTTTACATAAATAGACCTTTCTTTGACGACATGAGGAAAGGCCTGGTAATGTCATCCTGCTGGGTCACATGATATGCAATTCAAACAAATCACACCCGCCCCCTTCTGAGCACACAGAGCTGAAGAGCTGGATGCAGGAGGTATGAAATGAGATTGTGGCAAAACACCTTTAACTTAGAGGGTATTCCCACCATAGATGCAAAATCCCAAAATTTCCAGCAAAATTGTTATTAAGAAAATAAAATCGATCTTGTTTTATTAAGAATAAACAATTAAAAAACATAAAATAAAATTGATCTTGTTTTGTTTAGAATAAACACTTAAAACGAAGCATCGCATTATCAAGGAGTCAATGTCGACACGTTTCGAGCGATGTGCTCTTAGTCATAACATGAGATGACTAGGAGCACATTGCTCAAAACGTATCGACATTGACTCCTTGATAATGTTATGCTACATTTTTCATTGTTTATTCTTAATAAAACAGGATGGATTTGATTTTTTCAATAACAAGTTTGCTGAAAATTGTGAGAATTTTGCATTTGTAATTTCACACGGACAGGAGTGTGTCTCCGTGCAATCTGGGATCCCAGGAGAGATGAGCTGGCATTTTTAATTTTTTCTGATGCTGTTTCCAACATAGGCATTAATGATTTATATATATATATAAATATATATATTATATATATATATATATATAGTATCAATGTCTGTGGTGAGACAACCCTTTTAATGGGGTATCTCTATCTCAGGCGTTTATAAAAATGTCTGACAGATACAGGAGTCACTTATAGAACATGCACCAATCTCCAGAACAAGGATTAGGGCATGTCCCCACGGCAGAGGACAAATACCGGTTGGTTTATCCGTCCCCATGGCCGCGGGGGGAACGGCTTTTCTCTGCGATGAGCCCTCCCCATTTCATATGCACAATGTTTTTCGGGCGGCCAGAAAACCTATGCAGTGGGGACTGCTGCACGGGTTTTCCATAGAAGCCCGTTGTGCTCTTTGCGGCCGGTTTTTCAGACGGTCTGCAAAACCGCAAACCATCTGAAAAACCGGCTGCAAACCCGTGCCGTGGGGACATGCCCTAAGGCCATGTTCACACGGCTTAATATGGGCCGTATTTCGGTCCGTAATTACGCGCCGAAGTGCGCCAATTGCGGGCTGAAAACGGCCCATTCATTACGGTAATTCACAGTTCTCATAGAGAACTGTGGATTACGTCTCCTCTCCCCGCCCAGCGAAGCCGGCAGGCGGGGAGATAATTGACATGTCCCTTTCTAGCGGCGTATACGCGCCGCTAGCAGTGATTGTCTATGGGCCGGCGAAGTGCTGGCCCCCCCGCTCCCTCCCCCGTCCACACGGCGTAATTGCGGGGCGTAATTACGTCCCGCAATTAAGTAGTGTGAACATAGCCTTAGTCTTGTAGCCACTGAAAAAATTGTGTTGGTTCCACATGCAGTAGATGTGACACCAACTAGGTTGGGTGGTTGGGGGGTGGGGGTGGGGCAAGCGTTCTAGAGATGTGTGAGCAAATCTGTCAATTTTAGCACCACTTGTCATAATCGTTTGGGGAAAGAAGAGTCCGATTTGAAATATTTCAGCTCCCTGTCCTTTTATTCTCAAGGAACATTAGCCACCCCCCAGAGTCTGGCAGCGGCTTATTCCCCTCTCCTTATTGAGAACATATGCTCGCCCAAGAAGTGGAGAGTGCATGTATAGGGTCAATGATATGGGAATCATTTTTAAATCAGAATAAAGGGCCTGAATTTTGGTCACCCCATGAAATGGCTTGTTGCGATTGATGGGTACCATAAACCGGTAAAATAAGTGTCCAGTCACTGCACAATGTACAGTAGATACAAGTATGTAAGCCATATGTAACATCATATGCATCTCTGCTTTGCATGTTTAGTGCCTAAAGCTCGGTTCTGCTCCTCGTGACCCCAGCCTGCAGGGCAGCGAGTGCAGGAAGGTGGCGGTATTATAGGTATTGTATGTGCATTCATTTATTCTTAGGACCCTGTAACAAAGGGGGTTTTCATAAGCAGTTTCCATCTGTTTCTCCTTTGTATAAAATAAGGGCTTTGTTTCCTGTAAGGCTGCAAGCTGTCACCATGTCCACACGTCTGCGGAGCATGTGGTACCCGAGTGACAGGCCATAGAGAAAGGTAAAGTTCTGCAGGTAATCCCAAACCTTTCCTTCCTGTGCTCTCCACACCCTCTTCATTTACACCGACCCCATTCTCAGTCCGCAGCCACTATTTATTTGCCCAGGTGCGGCGTGCATGCTCGGTGAGGTCATGCCGCGATAGAATTACACAGCTGGGTTCACTTCGACATTGAAGAGCATTAGACCCTCCCTGTGCTTCTCGTCTCTCCACAATGTATATGTTGTCGTCTTCCCATCGCTCCCAGTGTTATATGGTGGTGGGGGGAATGGGAGAGACGTGGAGGCTCAAGTGTATAGGATCCCATTAATGCCTAGCTGGCTATGATGGACATGGCACAGTTTCGGATAGGGGGGTAGTGCTGTTTATTTTTCGGTCTATGAGTCATGCCACATCTGGACCCTATGAGGATAATTCACGGAGCCGTCACAGGATTATTTATAGAAAGAGAAACATTCCATCATTCACATCAGATGATCCGACGAGACGTTATAGGGATGTGAATTAAGCAGATTTGCCCAAAAGTCAACCATGTCACAACGAACCCTTCTACAGGCGTCCGATATGGGGTCATAACTACTAATGTTGGCCATTACAGTGCCCAGTAAAGATGGCACCCCACTTTCCATGCATCCTGAACGGCATTCAACTTATGGTAAGCGCAGTATATGCAGGAGGAAAAAAGAACTCAAAAAACACAGAAACAAGGCCATACTCATGGCTCAAAGACTGGACTGAAACTGAACCCAGTAAAGAGGCAACACAGAGGGGCAGAGGGTGTCTGTATTTTGTGTTGGACACCCAAAAAGTGCTGGGCAGACCACCTAATCTAATAGTAGTGTCGTAATAATAAGCCAGCATGGTGCACCACATGTAACTGCATTAATGGCACCCTTTTGTATCGCCTTATCTATATGCAATTATAATACCAGCAACCACCGCCCTCATATATTGAAGGTGTGTGAGTGGTTGTCCTATCAGTGTTTTTGCATTTGTGCAATCTCCCCATGTATTATACTGTGGCTTTTCTGTATGCTGTGTGAACAGGTATCAATTTAATATGCAGTCTAATTGTTCCCCTAGTGGTGGGATATGTGAGCTACTGCTCAGCAATCAGCTGCACCTGTTTATCTTTCCCAAGTAGCATAGGGGCCAGTGTTGCCTCTTTACTGAGTTCAGTTTTCAGTCCAGCCTTTGAGCTGTGAGTATGGCCTTGTTTCTGTGTTTTTGAGTAATCAGTGTCCCATTTTTTCTGTGTTTTTTCAGATAAAAAAAGAACAAAGAGCAGCGCTCTCCTTGTGTAGTAAGTTAAAAAAAGATCCACAATACAGATAAATCAGGAGCTAACCTTAATCGGTTGTGCAAAGGGTGGAGGCACAACTCTCATACAAGCATTTGAGGTTGGGAAGTTACTGCAGCTGCCGTCAGCTTAGGCTCCAAACCTCAAAGCGAAGATTCAGGACATTAGATTCAAGTAAAAAACTTGCCCCGGAGCTCAGTTACAACAGTTTAAAAGAAATCACCACATCCAGTTGGGATCAGGGTTAAAAGATACCACTAATTTATTTAATAAAATGATAAAACCCGACGCGTTTCACACACAGAACCTGCGCTTCATTGGGAGGTAACATAGAGCAGGATTTGCTAGCAGATTAAATAGAGATCCTTATTTAGAGATCTAGATGCTGATCTCGATTTAATCTGCTAGTAAGTCCTGCTCTATGTTACCTCAGGATGAAGCACAGGTTCTGTGTGCGAAACGCGTTGAAATGATCATTTTATGAAATACATTTTTGGTATCTTTTAACCATAATCCCTACTGGATGTGGTGATTTCTTTTAAACGATCGTAACTGAGCGCTGGGGCAAGTTTATTTACTTGAATCTAATGGTTATCAAAGTGACACTCTCTTACTGCCCTGCCTGTGTAAGTTTAAAGGGAACCTGTCACATAGGTTATGCCCCCCTTGCTGAGGGCAGTACAAGCTAGTGTCAGATCTGCTGTTTCCAATGCTGTGTTCCTTATTCTGTAAGATGCTGTAGTTTTAGAGCATTTATTCATGAGCAGGTGTTAGCCCCGCCCAAAATAGGCTAGCCCCGCCCACCTGACAGTTATTCACATGTTTCTACCTATTCAAAGTAATAGGTTTATCAGTTGAGGTGGGCGGGGCTAGCCTCAGGTGGGCGGGGCATGAAAAAACGGACTCTTTTCATGACTCTTTTCTGGCTGAAAACTGCAGATTTGAGCATTAAATACTCTGATACTCCAGCATCTTCCAGAATAAGGCACACAGCGCTGGAAACAGCAGGTCTGACACTGGCTAGTGCTGTCCTCAGCAAAGGGCCATCACCTATGTGACAGGTTCTCTTTAACATTCTATTCATGAACCAGGTGGCTCAGACTGAGCAGTGCTTTCTTTTGGAGGAATGTGGGAGTAGCCAGAGGAATGGAGAACATTTTTTAAATCATGGCTGAAAATTACAATTGACACAGACAGGTGGCATGTTACAATGTTAAGGACATGATCAAGATGGATGTTCAGCCTCTGGATGTTAATTAGAAGGTTCCCATTCACTGACTGCAAGCAGTCATTTTAAAATTGTAATGAAGTTTAATAGGAAATCGCAGAATGTTTTAAATAAACTTAACGTAGCTAAAACGGGACAGTCCCTTTAAAAGGGGGTTGTACAGGATTAAAAAAAAACATGGCTGCTCCTTTCCCAGAAACAGCAAGTAAAGTTTATTCAAAAAGTTCTGCAGCTTCTTAATAAACTGCATTTTGTAAGATTACTGCTTGCTGCTAGTGAATGGAAACATTAGTGTGGTTGCCATTAAACATTGGATTTTATTGGACCTATAATGCTGTTTAATACATAGAGCACCATAGCTTTTAACATATTGTTTTAAAAATTACCAGCACGTGCCGCCTAAACAGTCTTCCTAGTTTACCTTTTGATATAAGAAGTATTATATTTCTATATTAACACAGAAAGATGAAAACCCTTGTACCCCTGTATAAAACCAATGCCGAAGCAAACTGCAGGTGTTTTCTATAGAAGCAGCTCCAATTTTACTCTTGTGACTTAGCGTATGTTCACACGGTGTATTTTGACGCATATTTTGGTGCATAATTTGCACCAAAATCCATGCTAAAATAGGCTTCAAACAATGTTCAGAGCACTTTTCATTACTTCCCATGTAAGATATGCACCATCAGTCACATGACATGCATTTTAAAAGCGCGATTTGGCGACGCTTTTACTCGTTGTAAATTTAACGTCTTGTCAATTCTTGAGGTATTTGAAAGCCCCATAAAAACAATGGTGGAGCACATTTTCGGTGTGTAAACGCCTCAAAATACGCTGCACACGTGTTCTAAATACGCCTGCAAATACACTTCAAAAGATGCCTCTAATCAGGCATTTTTTTGAAGCAAATTTGAAAAGCGTATTTTGAAGCGTAAATTTAGACTTAAAAATCTGCCATGTAAACATACCTTTAGGCCATGTCTGCCCAGCACTGCTCTTTGGTTGGAGTTTTGGTGAATTCAGTATTGAGAATCTGTTGAAAATCCAACTGTAACCAGTGCCCCATAGACCATAATAGAAAATCCGTGCTGTAGTCTACATAGCATGGATTTTTTCCGGTTGGTTTTGAAATCCACCAGACTCCGGCGGATTTTAAAACATGCTCTATCTTCCGCCACAGTCCTATACAGTCAATGTATGGGGCCGTGGGAAATCTGAAAAACAACCGCTTTTTTAGCGCAAACCTGCGCCAAAAGAATGTGGTATGGCCGTTGGATTTTGGATGGCATTTTAACATTGCTGTGTAGGCATAAACTTAAAGTTATAGTATGAAGAAGATAACCAATAAACAAAGGAAGCAACCCCTATGTTTATTGTGTAGTTTAAAGGGATTGTATCATTTCATTAAATGGTCTTCAGAATAAGGGGACAGTGAAAATAAGCAACTTTACAATTGGATGTCATTTGCAGAGCTGTCTCGTTTTCACTGTCTCCCTTAGCTTCGTTTTCTGTAAACACTGTTCCCCAGTGCCGGTCGGATCCCACCTCCTTGCATTTCCTTGGCTGACGGCTCTACTGATTTACATTCTGTCTGACCCCCGGTTGTATTCACGGGAGCGCGCATTCCTGCCTCTCTCACTCAGAATAAGGGGCCGGCAACATTTCTCTCTGCACAGCCAGCAGCTGCTTCTACAATCAGAAAACAGCAGAATTGTGCCTCGGTGCCTAATGCTCCTGCCTGTAAGGGGCCGGCAAAAACGTCACTCTATACAGCTAGCAGCTCCTCAGTGTCACTGAAGCTGCTTCTATAATCAGAAAACAGCAGAATTGTGCCTCGGTGCCTTGTGTAAACATAGATGGGAGATGGATCTGTGCTCTGGAGGAGTTCATAGAAGACTGGATTCAACTGTAACAAACCCCCAGCTGTGAGAGGAGAAGAGATCAGTGCTCTGAGTTCATAGAAGACTGAATGCAGGTCTGTGGTATGTAAACAGGTCTTACAAAATAAGACTGCATAGGGAGAGGACAGTGACAAGTGGACTCAGACAGAGAGGATAGGGATAACACACTGACTCGGGAGCGAGCATGAACAGTGAAGGGGGGGATGATGTCATCCCCCTTCAGTTAAGAAACACCCAGCTGGGAGGGGAAGAAACGCCCCTGGATTTCAGGAACTGAGAGAATCAAGCTTCAAGAAAACAGCCGAACTGATGAAGTGATACATCCACTTTAAGGGCGCCATAGTTTTTGTGCATTTTGCGGCCAAAAAACTTTTGACGCCATATTCTCAATATAAATGAAGTGTAATATACAAAAACTAGGTGCATTATACGCCGGGCACAACACATTGTAATGCGCCTCCATAACACAATGCCCCTATCGAGGCCCATTACATACACTAGTAATGATACGTCAAGGTGTACCAGACGCCAGAAAGGATCGTACATTCAGGCGCACTTTACACTGATTAAATGTGCCTAAAAACTGCCGAGGCGATGCCAATTTTTGGACATGTCACCCTAAGGCTAGGTTCACACGGTGTATATGCAGGGTGTAATTACGCCCCGCAATTACGCCGTGTGACCGGGGGCAGGAGCGGGGGCGTGAGCGGGGGGGCCGGCACTTCGCCGGCCAATAGACTTGAATTGCTAGCGGCGTGTATTTGCGGCTAGTAATTCACATGTCAATTATCTCCCCGCCGGCGGCTTCGCCGGGCGGGGAGAGGAGACGTAATCCATGGTTCTCTATGAGAACTGTGAATTACCGTAATGAATGGGCCGTTTTCGGCCCGTAATAGGCGCACTCCGGCGTGTAATAACGGACCGAAATACGGCCCATTTTAAGCTGTGTGAACATGGCCTAAGTGTTTTTTTGTAGCAGCGGCTGAATTATTACTCATAAGAACCAATGGGCCTCAAAGCTGCAGCATGGGTCAGATAAACCAATAAATATAGAAAGCAACCCCTATATTAACATAGAAACAGTAAAACCCTTGTATAAAACCAATGCCGCAGGTGTTCCATAGCAGCAGCTCCAATTTAACTCTTGATGAACCAATGCGTCTTAAAGTTTTAGTAAGGAGAAGATAACCAATAAACAAAGGAAGCAAACCCTATGTTAATACAGAAATCGTATAACACCAATGTAGACGAAAACGGCAAGTGTGTTCTATAGCGCTGGCTCAATTTTTGCTCATAAGAACCAATGAGCCTCAAAGCTGCAGCATGGTCAGACCAGATAAACCAATAAAGAAAGCAACCCCTATATTAATACAGAAAAAGTAAATGACAGCTGCTTTCTATAGTGGCGGCTCAATTTTTACTCATAAGCACCAATGTGTCTTAAAGTTGCAGTACGGTGCAGGTACACCAAAAAAATGAAGAAAACAACCCTTATATTAACATAAAAAGTGTAAAACCTATGTATAAAACCAAAGTCAAAGAAAACTGCAGGTGTTTTCTACAGCAGTTTTACTCTTGATGAGCCAATGTGTCTCAAAGCTGCAGTACGGTGCAGATCAAACAATAAGGAACACAACTCCTATATTAACATGGGAGGAGTAAAACTGTTGTATAAAACCAATGCTGGAGAAAACTGCAGGTGTTTTCTATATCGGTGGCTCAATTTTTACCCATAAGAACCCATGTGACTTAAAAGCTGCAGTATGGTGCAGATAAACCAATGAATGAAGAAAACAACCCCTACATTTAACACAACAACAGTAAAATTTAAAGGAAATGGCAAATACAAATGCAGAAGAAAACCACAGGTGTTTTCTATAACGGCGTCTCTATTTTTACTCAAAGGAATCAATTTGCCTTAAAGTTGCAGCATGGTGCAGATCAGGGCTGTGGAGTTGGAGACATGGAGTCAGAGTCGGTGCCTATTTTGCAGGGGTCGGAGTCGTCATAAAATGGACCGACTCCGACTCCCAAAATATATAATAAGTTGGTCCAGTTAGTTCGATGCAAAGAGCAAGAGGCGGCATTGGGTCCGGCCAGTGCTACTGCTCCCATATCTTCAGCCTCATCACATGAGGAGTGTAAGTGATGACATGGAGCAGGCAAAGCGCTGCCCCAGGGGAGAAGATTCTGCTCCCAGGGCAAACAGATTTCAGCCAAATTTTTCACCTGCTTTCAAAGAAGTAGAAGAGTTCAACCATTCATCAACACTGACTGTGGCTGAGGCAATTCCTTTATACCCTGACATTGTTATTGATGTTGCCCCTGTGGTCACCGCTTTGCCCCCAACCCAAGTTAGTGTAGAGAGGCCATTCTCTAGCCTGGAAATAATGAGATCAGATGTGAGGTCATGTATGCAGGATCTGATGGAGGCGATACTATTTCTCAGAACAAATTCAGAGACTCCACAAATGTTCCTGCAGTGTTTTACATATTTACAATTTTTTTGTGTTCTAAAGTCATATCCAATAAATATATTTTACATTGACAAGCAATATGGTAACATTGTTTTAAACTTGTGAGTCTTGCAGACTCCTTATACCTCCATCCACTACAGCTTTGTACATGAGGCTCCTGTAATTTTATATACAGTCATCTTACCTATCTTATACATAAATTTGACTTGCAAGTATTTAGCATGTGCTTAGTTTTGCAGATTCTTTCCTGTAACTGCATTGTTACCGTTTTGCTCCTAAAAATCAAAATGTTAATTTTTATTATTTTGTTAGTATTTGGGAAATCCCCCTTTGGTTTTCAATACTGCCTGAATCGTTCTGGGCTCTGAATCAGATTCAAACATGTCGTGAGCAAAATCTGATCCCAGGTCTCTTCTCCACATTCCCGATGTTGGTGCAGACTGGACTTTGGTACGAACACAGCTTTTTCTTCAACTCTACCCACAAGTGTTCAAAAGATCAAAACATTGTTACCCTTTTGCTTGTCAGTGTCTGTTCTACATGAATAGCTTGATTATTGTATCATAAGGTGATAAAAAGCCTGATGTTACCATATTACTTCTGTAACGTTATCACTTAAATATGAGCTATGTATGAGGGAGTCAGGAGTCGGAGTCGGGAGTCAGAGTCGGAGGTTGGGAAAGTTGAGGAGTCGGAGTCGGGGCTTCGACTTGCCGACTCAACCCTGGGGGGCGATGAACGATTAATAAAGGGAAGCCACCCTTATATTAAAACAAAAACTAGTAAAACTAAGAAATTTTTTTTTTATCAATACAACCTCAACCCCATAAGTTTTAAACATAATAGGAATAACAAATGATTATTTAGCACTGTATAGCGACACTTGCAACGTGCAAGGACAATACAATGTTTCTTTAACAAAAAAACAAAAAAAAAAGCCAAGGCAATCTTTATGGTAGAACGGTCGATGTCTGATATTACAGCCAAAAAATAATGAGAAGATAAAACAAGCCAATGCCTTTGCGTCTGTTTCACGACTGGAACCGTGCGCCGATCGCGCTTTCTTACCTGACATTTTTCTTATCCTCTTATGCGCCTCTTCCACGTTCAATGTGAAATGCGTTGGAAGCGGCGAAATAAAATAAAAATGAGCCTTAAACCAGAAATGGTGCGTCCAGTGCCATGCATATACTATACTTACATATATGATCATAGGGGGCGCTATAATAAATGCAATTATGGCTGAGCTCAATGACTATATATGTTTCTACAGCGAATTAACTCATATCCACCTACAAAGTACAAAAGCCCAAGTGACTTTTGATGATAACGTCTTGATCGTCCCCAAAACTCTTTGTCCGATAGTTATCGACCCGCACTGTGCTGTTACCATAAACAATCCGTGTTTGGGGGGGGGTTGATCTCTGACAGGTCCCATAGACATTAGATATGTCAACTAGAATTTACTTTCTATTGCCAATTGAATTTGTTAGGTATCGGTTTCTTCTGTGCATCATGATAAGGTATATTTAATAAGCAAAATGCACCATGGATCTATTGTTGAAAATTACGGCAAAAAACGGTAGAACAGTTTTGAAGCCGTGAGGAAAATGGGTGCAAAAAAGAAGCAAAATGCACTAAATTTAATATACGGATGAAAGATGTTGGCGAATATACACCCCAGCCAACAGATTTGTGCCATTTTAAGTGCATGAAGGATGCATTTACTTAAACATAGGATTTCTGCACCATCTGGATTAGTACTTTTTACCCTCTATAACAGTAGAAACAGTTCGCAGGATACGTGGCCAGTTCATGGATATCCAGACTAATACTATGTACCAAGTTTTCATCAGTAACGCAAGAAGGCTGTGTGCGCCCATTAATCGCTGCACATATCAAAACCAGGGGCCACAATTAGACAACATCAGGGGCAGGGACATAACTACAATTCATACTGCAAAAATAAGATGGGCCATAAATAACAATAAGTAAAACTATAAATAATAGCGCCATATATGAGAGAACACACATAGCAGTGCTGTAGAGTAGAAAGCCACCAACTTGTTATTCCCTACAAAAGTGGACCAGGTTCTTGCACATGAATGGCCCCTTTAACCTCTGGACCCCATTGCAGCTGTCGTGACTATAGTTAGACCACTGACCGGGGGTCATTTACGATGGAGTGGCGCAGGGGACCCTGATGCTAAGATGCTGCTAATAATGTTAACAAAACAATTTGCATGTATAGGGAAATCATAGCAGAATTTACTCACAAGTGGAAATTTTACTGACACATGACTTAAAGGGGCTGTTCACTTCATAACAAACTCAAAGTAGCAGCATCTGGGGCCTCAGAAAAAAAAAAACCCTATACTCACCTTCCTCTGGTCCCTGGTTCCAGCACTGCGTCTCTCGTCTTCTGTTTTTTGACCTTGAACTTCTGAACAGTGTGGTAAGTAGAGGCAAGTGACCGCTGCAGCCAAAAATCAGGCTGTAGCAATAAGCCCCCTTTAAAAAGAATTTGAAGACTAAAAAACCAAAGACAGAGGACGCCAGTGGGGAAAAGGGGAACAGAAGAAGGGGTGTATAAGCCCCAGGAGCTGCTGGTTTGATCTTGTTATGAGGTGGACAACCCTTTTAGGTCTAAAAAAATCTGTCTGGCATGACAATAAAAAGTCAACATGGGAGGGGGTGGGCGGTTCAAAACCTGCACAAATACATAAAAAAAATATTCCTTGTTTCTTACAAGGCTGGGTCATTTTTACTGACTGGACTGGAGCAGAACCCCCATGAAAAAGCCACAAAGATGCCCAGGTGCTTAAGTTTTAGAATGGAGTCCTTTGGAGCCAGTAGTTGATTGATAAATAGTTTATTTGCGATGGATTTCAGGGCTTTAGCAGGTAATTAACACTGAGTTGGGTCCAAAAAAAAGGAAGATTTAGGCACTAGAATGGGTCCTTATAAGGTGTGGAAGGAGCATGAGGAACTGTCAGCAGAGCATCAATTTGTCTGCAAGCAGCAACGTATTCATTGCATCATCAGATGAAATAAATCAATTTACGTGGACGGGGCCTAAAAAAAGGGATTGGAAAAATACAGTTGGTAAGGGAAGGTTTTTGCAGCCGGACCAAAAAAAAAAGGTCTCAAATTTTTGGGGGGTAGAAGGACTAGTAGGAACCAGATGTTGGCTGAGCATCCATACATCTGCAACGCATTTAGGTCCTACACCACTCCTTTATCAGGGAGAGATGTAGATATACAGTACAAGGGTTGGGGAGGGGAAATGGTCACAAGTTGTCATAGGTGACCCCTTTAGCTCCATGTATGGACCTCCTGTTCCACTGTCTTTCTAGTGGTAGGAAGTGACGTGCCCAAAAATGCAACATGGATTCTGCAACGTACCAAGCATCGTAAATGGGAAAAAGAAGCTTCTCGCCCATGTTATTATCATGTTCTCATTGACTGCGATGAACATGAACTCAACATGAAACCATAATAAATGTCACTGGACGAGAAAAAAAACACAAAAACAACACAAAAATGACAGACGACAGATGATCAGAACGTTGTGTTCCCGAAAAGGATTTTCTAAATAATATTGATGTTATTAATGGTTTCCACATCATGCCACCCGCTTGACTGACCCCCGCTCCCCCGGGAACGCCCTGGTTTGGGGGAAAAAAGGCTCTATTAGGGGGTGTCCTTTCATCTTTACGGATTTGGGCGTTGTAGAACTGAAAAGGGAAGAAAGAGACGATGAAGGAAGACATAACGCACACAAAGTCCATATTCTTAGAAATTCTATTGGCAGCTACAAAGCCATGCCTGATACTTGCAAAGCAAAAAAACACTACAGGGCCACCTAGTGGAAAAAAATGGTGTGAAAAAACACAATAATTGGTAATGCAAGTTACACATTAACAAAGCATAATATAAATGACTGGTGGTGTTTTTCCATGGGTTACCCGAAGAAGACGTGTGGGCAACGATCTTTTAGTGCCCTGGGCTCATACTGTAGTATGAAGAACTGTCCAATTCTGAAATGGGGAAATTAGGACCCGTTCCTGCTGCTATGGGTGCTGCAAAATAAGAAAAGCAAAAAAAAGAGTGAGCTGTGAAAGAACCCACCAGGCTCCATGAACATCATGAAACTTATATCACACTATGGAGTCAGAAAAACCATAACCAACCTATTCAAAAGCCAGAAATGAGTGACATCACTGAGGTATCTAAGGGCTTAAAAGGTAACTGCAGCTCTTGAGCCCCAAAACCAAGTCTGTAACAGAGCCCCTAACTACTATACTCTATTATATTAGTGTCTTCCTAGGTTTAAGTGGGACCGCCTGTTCACATCAGGCACCAGGGTGGATGGGACTACAACCTCTGCACCCTCTATGACACATATCTCAAACGCAAGGCCCTTCGGCCAATTCCATCCTGCCGCCAGATCATTATCTAGCTCCCAAGAACTTAGACACAGCAAGGTCAGGATGCAGAAAGACCAGCTCTCCACTTTCCCCAGAAGACGCAGCAGTGCCTGTACAGGGATCAGGTGCCATCTTGGATTTGGAGCGCTGACGTGCACCTCCACACCACATTGTTCAGCAAGTCACAGGTGGTGGCATAGCACTGAAAGCCCTACCTAAGCCACCTTTCAAGGTCCTCCACAGGCCTTTTGAAGGTAATGCTGATGTGGCCCTCAATAAGAATTAGTTTGACACCCTGTACGGCAATCCCTCTACTCACATGATCATGAACCTGTATAGTAAAACAGCTACTGGAGGAATAACTCAAATATAGCCAAGGTTTTTGACCACTGACTGACTCCTAAAATTCCCTGATGAGCCAGTGTTGGTGGTTGGCACTGGCCAAGACTAAACAGCAAGACAGTGTGACCACGGTCATGTATCTAATACAGTGATGTCTGACCCCTGATGAGGTATTCCATCCATTTATGTTAGGTATAGGTTAATACATACACATGCTTAGCAATGTTCCTGATCTTGGCAAGACAATCCCACTACAGGCAGTCCCCGACTTACATCTGTCTCCTACTTACAAACGAAGACTTATGCGGCATGCTGGAACTTGTAGTTCTATGTTCCACAGTAGAGCAGTAGCTGTGGAACGACAAGTTCCAGCATGCCGCAGCAGCACACGAGGTGAAAATGAGATGAATTCTTCTTAATATGGGCAGAGACAGCAAAACAAATGTAAAAACCCTTCCCTGCACGATCCAAAACTAAAAAAAACCTCTTGTGCTGGCGTTACATTGAATAAATATACCTATTCCGACTTACATACAAATTCAACTTAAGAACTAACCTACAGATCCTATCCTATTCGTAACCCGGGGACGGCCTGTAGTAGGATAGTGAATGGTTGGAGCATTTGGGGTATTACCAGATGTTTTTTGTGGTGCTTCCAGTGGAGGAAGACATGACCCACACATGGGCAAGGCTTAAATGTCCCAATGTTGACTTCAATGCTGAACGGCATATATAATGTTAGGTGGGGGAGGTGCAAATGTTTACAAGACTGGAGAAACTCTGCGTATTGGCAGATAAAGGAGAAGACCACAAAGTTCCCCACCTGTACCAGCAACCTCATTTATAGCACATAGAGATATGGAAATGTCCACATGACCAACTCTCTGGTCCACTCTTCCTCTACTACGCTTGAGCTTCTCAGCTCCTTTCCCATAATGCCTTGTGATATGCAGATGCTTCATGGAGTGCAAAAGGCAGTTTTGAATCTCCACACGCCTATATAGGCGCTCTCCCTAAGGAGAGATCTTCCCTTTCTGAGCCACTCATTGCCTCCCACCCAGCCAGCCAACATCGTTCTGCACTGATGAGGGGCAAACACCCCGAAACGGCTTTCTGCAGATGAGTGCTGCTGGCTTTGCTAATATCCCTTTTGCTTCCAAAGACCCAGTGGGTCAAAAGCAAATTGAGGATTTGTTACATCCAATAGAGGGCGCTTGAGCTTTTCAGCTCCTTTCCCATAATGTCTTGTGATATGCAGATGCTTCGTGGAGTGCAAAAGGCAATTTCGAATCTCCACACGCCTATATAGGCGCTCTCCCTAAGGAGAGATCTTCCCTTTCTACCATGGTTGGTAATAGACCTATTTTCAATGGAGGTGCCATTGGAATACCCCTTTAAAAGGACAGAGCATTTTTGGGGTCCCACGCTGTATGTTTCCTCCTTGCTCCTTCTCTGGTTCCTTACACAGCTCCAATTCCCATAATACGGCCGTCTTCCATGGCAAACAAGTGGTTTTTATCAGAAAAAATTTGCATATTTTTCGATGAGAGTCAGGCGGCTTCTGGATCATGTTACCAATTATTTATCATTGAATGTATTTGTAGCAAACACTAAAATTATGTCAAGAACAGCATTTTTCTGTAGACGGAGGGTTTGATGCTGAGCAGATGTCAAGATGTCTGCACAATTGGACAGTTTATTTTATCACTGCAAAAAAATTTACCCTGAAAGGCCTTGTGCAAGGTTATATATCACATATCAAGTTCAATGTATGAACAACCCTTATGTACTGCCCTGTCACCCCGCTGTCTCCGACACCCGAGTCACTGCTCCCCACAAGATCTACACATTCTTCTGAAATACAACATAACCCTGCCCTTGTCCCATGCAGCCCAATTCTCACACCAATACAAGAGTGGACAAGTCAAATCAATCACAGGATTAGAAGACTGTTCTTCTGAAATACTCTGCGCTGCTGTGGGTTATTTGTAGTTTTTAGTCCATTATTTCCCAACTGTCTCCATTTTCTGACTCACATCAGGACACATACAGCTCAATTCTCAATAAGATTGTCACATGAGAGGACAGAGGAGGATCAGCATGCTCTATGCCTGAAATACTCTGTGCTGCTGAGGACTCTGCCCCATTTACTATGTAACTCCCAGTCTGCAACCTCCCACCTACTTTTATTTCCCTCTTCACATACTGGCACTGTCCCTGCCCTCACTAGTATCATCACATAAGATCAGCACACTCCTTTCCTGAAATACTCCGGGGGACATGTATGAAAACTGTCTAGCTGTGAGACTTTCTTTGTTGCCCATAGCAATCAATCAGAGCTCATAGCAATCAATCAGAGCCCATAGCCACCAATCAGAGCCCATAGCCACCAATCAGAGCTCATAGCAACCAATCAGAGCTCATAGCAACCAATCATAACCCATAGCAACCAATCATAACCCATAGCCAACAATCAGAGCCCACAGCAACCCAAACAGAGCTATAGCAACAACAATCATAGACCAATCAAGCCCCAACCAATCAGAGCCCACAGCACCCAATCAGAGCCCATAGCAACAAATCATAGCCCAAAAGCCCAACCAAATCAGAGCTCATACAACCAATCAAAAGCTCATACCCAGACCCATCAACCATCAGGCTATAGCGAGCCCAAACCAGAGCCATAGCAACCAATCAGAGCCCATAGCAACCAATCAGAGCCATATCAACTAAACAAACTCATAGCCACCAATCAGGCCATAGCACCAATCAGAGCACATAGCAACCAATAGAGCAAGCGCCATAAGCCCCATCAATCAGAGCGCAAAGCCACCAATCAGAGCCCATAGCAACCTATTAGAAACCATAGTGACCAGAGCTCACAGCCACCAATCAGATGTTCGATTTCATTTTTTTCAGAGCACTTTATGAAATGAAAGCTGAGCTCTGGTTGCTATGGATGCTGATTGGTTGCTATGAGCTCTGATTGGTTGCTATGAGCTCTGATTGGTTGCTATAGGCAGCAAAAACAGTCTTACAGCTATACAGTTTTTATACATTTGGATCTCTGCTCTCCCAGGAACTATTTAACTCAGAATCTACAATCTCTCACCTGCTTCCATTTTCCACCTCATATCCTGACACCGTCCCTGTCCTCATTAATATCATCATATAAGAGGAAACGTCACTGTTCCCCACAAGATCAGCAGACGCCTCTCCTGAAAAACTCTGTGCTGCTATGGACTGGGCTCCTATGCAACTCTTAGGGAGACATGTATGAAGGAAGAGGCTTCAAAGTGATTTATCGAGTCTCGTTTTCAGTGTATAATGCGCCTGAATGTATGAAACTGTTTTTGTGCGATTATAAATGGTGTGTAAAGTTCCCGCCCCTCGCCTGTGTGTTTGGCGCATCACGGAACTTGGGTGCATAAGTAATGCACCAAACATGTATAAAGGCTATAGATAGGCTGGAAATAAAAGAAAAGTCATTAGAATAGCATGTCAGTGAATAGAAACTATGGGACTGATCTTGCTTGGTGAACCACAGATCCCAGCAATACCTGTGCTGTGCTGACTCCTGCTGTATGTAGAATAAAGGGTGAGAGCAGCAAAAGTAAATGTAACATTTAATGTAGTAAAACATAAAAATTTAAAAATCAAAACATCATCATCAGTGGTTATTTCATGTAAAATTAGTTTTAGATTCTTTCAATCTTAAATACATTTTATAGGAGATATTTTTATATTTTTGGGATATTATATATTTTTATATTAATTTTCTAATTTTTATTAAATTTAAATAATGTAATTTTATATAGTTTGATAATTATCAGAAATTACTTTTTATTATTGTACTGGTGGAAGTTGAGAAATAAGGGCCATTTTTTGCCCTAACAGCAAATCTAGCTCCACTGCAACTCCTCAGGCTCAGGCACCACATTGAGATAGGTCTGTCTGTCCGAGCAGTAATGCGCCTAGATTTGCTGAGCCATATCCATATATGTGTCTTATATTCCGAATGTGGTGTGACGCCCCCAGAACGCCACCAGGACACCCCTTCATGTTAGACGCATTAGTAAGTGTCGTCTTATGAACAATGCGCCTAACACATTCATTAGGTGCATTATAAATCATAGCCGCTCACTTAGGCGCATTTTACTCCAGAAAAGGGTGAGAAACCCGATCATACAGGTCTCCCTTTATCTCCATTCCCCTACTTAGAGGACACTGCCCCGGTCACGTATGGTCTTCTCCTCACTATCATCATCTCAAGTAGACAGGTCACTGCTTCCCACAAGATCAGCACACGCCTCTCCGCCTCCCGACATTATAGATCTGACTACTACGGGTCGTCCCATTACTTGTGGGGTTCCCATACACAAGCAGAAGATAAAAGGGAACCTGTTAGCTGATTTTCTTTCTATCTCATCTGAAAGCCCGACAAGAAAACGGAAGAGAACTTAAGGTATATGATAGATAGGTTTATATGATCCAATGCTCCAATGAGAAAGCTGAGCAAATGTTAAAAGTGAAACTGAAAGTACTGCTGACCCAACCAAAATAAAGTGATCGACAATTTGCTCTGTACACACACTGGTAAAGGGAAAGCTGTCAATCACTGTATATGGACGGGATAAGCAGGACTCACACGGTCTCTTAAGGAGACTGATCAGAAATGACTCTGCTCCCCCTAACACAGATATAGCATCATAAACCACCTGACAGATTCCTGATGACAAAATTACTACCCTCCCCCACCACCTCCCCAATTAGAGATGTTCACGCGTCTGGGTAATCGGGGATATTAGCTGGTATGTCACCCCTGACTCCTCTGCTGGATACAACCCTATAAGGGAGGGCTCTGATTTTTGGACCTTCTCTCAGCAGCTCAGAAATCTGCAAAACTGATGAATTTCCATGGAAGAAAAAACTCAGTGTAGTAATTTGTGTAAGGCTCTGTCTACACAGCATTGGACAAAAAACTCACTGAAAACCAAATCCTAAAAACGTTCATAAAACTGAGTTTTTTGTCCACTGCCTGTCAAAAGCTGCTGAAAAAAACGTGTTTTTTTGGACACGTTTTGTGTTTTTTGCATGGTTTTTGGTGCTTTTTTTTGCAGAGATGCACAGCAACAGATTTGCTATGTATTTCGGCAAAAAAGTGCCAAAAAACGGCCGCCGCTTTGCATAGACTCCGATAGTAAATTTTCTGCCCTGCTCTGGCATTTTTTGAAACATGCTTCATAAAACGACCAGCAGCAAAAATGAGCAGAAGCAAAATGTTCAGAGGAGACAGCAGGAGGTTTTTACCATACAAGTCTATGGGACAGCTTTACAGTAGTTTTTTCAGTGTTTTTGGAAATTAAAAAACGCTGAAAAAATAGACCTTTTTCTGTGCAGTGGAGACAGAGCCTAAGGGTGCGTTCCCACTGCAGAAGACAAATACCGGTCGGTTTACCCGACCGGTATCTGTCCTGTTTTGCGGCCGTCCCCACGGCCGCGGGGGGGACGGCTTTTTTCCGCGATGAGAAGAGAAAAGCCCTCCCCCTTCACATTCACAAGCACAAATTCCGTCCGAAAACCAGATGGAAGACTGTGCTTCAACAATGTTTTGCGGCCGGACCGCGGGCGGAAAAACCGCCGGACGGAAAACCCGTGCAGTGGGGACATGCCCTAAGAGGTAAGAGAAGTGTGAGTCAGGCCCCCCGCAGATAGCAGGCTGCTGCAGCTCTGATGCCTCTGAAAATGACCACATTGCAGTCAGTCTGACTTGAATGGAAATCAATCAAACTGGATGGCTGCAGTATCACAGCCGCACTACTCCGAACAGCCGCCCATCCAGCCTCTTCATCAGTGCGGCTCCAGCCTGACAGCCTTATAAAGACTCACAGCACAAGGAATACTTATATCTACTCATATCTGAAAACTGAGCCATAGCAGATCGGCAGTCTATCCATCTAATCTCATATCTAACATCATATCTATGTATCTAATCTCATGTCTACCTATATATCTAAATTTATACATATCTAATATCATATCTATTCATCCTCATAACTATCTAATCTCAGATCTAACTATATATCTAATCTCATATCTATCTGATGTAAAATATATTCATTTAATCTCATATCTATGTATCTAATATCAATCGAATCCATCCATCCATCTATCCATGGGTGTAACTAGATCCATAGCTGATGCTATTGCACCCACTTAGGTGCATTGTACTTTCTTGTAGGGAATAACAAATTGGGGAGTTTCTGCTCTCTGGCTTTAATATGTGCGTTTTCTCATATATGGTGATATTATGCTTACCTTCAATTATTACTAATTATGCTGCTGTTTCAGCTTCCTTTCACTAGGTGAAGTGGACCTATCTTACTTTGCCATGGCGCATTATATATTCTAGTTACACTCCAGTATCTGTCTATCTATGTAATCTAATTATCTATCTATCTATCTATCTATCTATCCATCTATCTATCTATCTAGTCTAATACCTATCTAATATCCATCTATTACATCTATCTAATCTGATATCTTTCTATCTAATTTAATATCTATCTATCTAATCTAATGTATATCTGATATCTATCTATCTATATCTATCTAATCTAATATCTATCTATCTAATCTAATATCTATCTATCTATCTATCTATCTATCTATCTATCTATCTATCTATCTATCTATCAGTTTAATCTATATTCTATTCTCAATCTAATCTATCACCCTTATCTATTAAACACTAACTAACTATCTATACTACTTTTAAATCTATACAACTATTATTATAAACCTATCTCTAACTCATCATTTAACTTTTCTATCTGTGAAAAGGGCTGCATACTCCCTCTCTAATTACTTGGTACCCCTAATTTAATAGGGGGTATCTGATGGCAAAGGATGTTAGAGGGATCCCAAAAACAGCTCCCAAACCATGAAAAAAAATGGCCCGTTGTAGAAGACCGTCTCCCTGACACTTGAGCAGGCGCGGTGGCAAGACCTACAGCTTTAAAACTACATGCTGACCCCCAATTGTGTCATGAATGTCGAGACCCAGTGTGTTGATCCCATGAAGCTAGTCCCTTTGCTATAGATATAAGGCTCTCTTGTTAATAGGTGGGGTTCCACCAGATTTGATGATAGAAAGGGAGTTATTCCTCTTTCAGAAGCAAAAGGGTTAAATGATGAGATAGAATCAGGTTTTTAAAATAGTGTGTAAAAGGGGTTTAAGAGTTAGATATAATAAAAGTTACGTTTTAGTGTTTAATAGAAAGAGAACTGATAGAGTTTAAGTTTGCCTATGGCAAAATAGTAAATATAGTGATCAAAAGTCACTCTTTGTTCTCTTGTGAGATTCCCAGTTTTTTGGAGATTGTGTGTTAAATTTGGTGCTGTCACTCTCACACTCTCTAATAATGGTCACTGGAAGTTCAATATGGTATCTGATGGCAAAGGGATGTTAGAGGATCTGAAAAACAGCTCTACATGAAGATGGCCTAGGTTGTAAGAAGATTGCCATCACCCTGACACTGAGCTGCTGCGCGGTGGCCAAGACCATACAGCGGTTTAACAAGACAGGTTCCCCTCAGATTGTATCGAAGTGTCAGATCTTCAGTGTTGTCCCATGAAAAGATATAATACAAGGTTTACAAAAATGTGAGCGGTGTAGTTTTTTTTGTGAGCTAATGTATCACAGGAACACACATGCAAATAATCGACAGGATAATCTTTTTCCCAGACAAATAACACTGACTGCATTAGAAATATTTTAGCAAGTCTGAGTCTGGTTACTGAAGCTGCAGATACTAAGCCCCGTCCCTGTAAGAGCAGATGCAGCACCAAGGTGACATCTGATTAAATTAAATAATTTCCGATAATGGTGAAAATTTATGGGACTATGAAAGATCAGCTGCTGTGAGGATATTGCACGCGCAGCATTGTAGAGGAATTGACGGAGACAACAACTTCGTATTTTTTCATTGCATTGCCTGGAATATGAGGCACAGATGACAGATAGATGGATAGATGGATAATAGATAGATAGACAGATAGATAGATGGATACAAGATGGAAGGATAGATAGATGGTTGGATACAAGATAGATAGGTAGATAGATACAAGATGGATAGGTAGATAGATAGATGGATAGAAAGATAGATAGATAGATAGATGGATAGAAAGATGGATGAATACAAGATAGATAGATGGATACAAGATGGATAGATAGGTAGGTAGATAGATAGATACATACAAGATGGATAGATAGGTAGGTAGATAGACAGATAGATACAATATGGATAGATAGATAGATAGATAGATAGATAGACACAGTAGATATATACAGGCGAGTTACATTATTATGAACACACATATACACACTCACACAAACATACATCTCTCTACACCCCTCACCCTTGCTCTTCATTCCCAGGGGGCTCATAGTTTCTTGGTCTCTTAAAAAAGGTGCAACACATAGATGCAAGAGATACAACATACATCAATCAAACAAACACAAATGTATCTAGAACAATGCTAGGTGGGAAGGGGGTCCTTGACCTTTATCATACAGGGACCCAATAACTCTCTGCCCCCTCCCGTTCCTTGTTTGAGAAAGACCCTGGGTTCCTCCCTTTACTTTGAAATGACTTGGAGGCCTGTGGGGAGTGGGAATGGTGCCAAGCTGAACTGTGAACCTCCCCTCTGTAGACCCTTAAAGCCCACTGGGACCGAATGCAAAAATTTAACCTAAGACCTAGAAACCTAGAGCTACCCCCCCCCCCTCCCACCAACAGCTAGTGATGTCATCTAGCTGAATATGATGATGTCATATGCTTAATAGCAGGGTCACCAACTGGTGGCTCTGCAGATGTTGCAAAGCTTTCTAACAATGAGCAAGCAGGACATGCTGAGAGTTATGGTTCTGCAACAGCTAAGGGTTGGAGGCTCTCTCTCTCGGTAGGATCTACACAGACCTTTACGTCTAGCGATTACATTTTGACTCTCTGTGCAGAGACTGGTCAGTTGTAACCTCCAAGGTAGCAATGGGGCCCTCAGGGAATGCACTGATAAAGGCTTAGGAAATTGTTTTGAGTTATAAGCTGAGGGTCACATATGCAATCCTTGGTATGACAAATCTGCCGTTTGTCACATGGGAGTAGGAATTCAGAGGAACCTCTGTGGAATGAGGCTGGCATACTATGTCCCTTGGTCATCTAATACCAAGGCATGGCGGGTTCACCACAAATCAAACCCGGGCCACGAGGGTGAGAACGTAACTGTCTATAATTAGTCGGGAACCATAATAAGATGTTTTAAGTAGAGGGCAAAGGATAAGCGAAACCGCGGCTAATTATCAGCTTACAGAGAACAAAAATCACATTCCGACCGAATATCTAAAAGAAGTACAAAGCACGAAGAGAGCGACGCGGCTGCTGCTTCCATCCATCACCCACCGACCATGCAGTCTATAAAGTGAGGACAACCTGTCTGTATGTGCTGCTAGATCCTATGGATATCATAGCGAGGGTCCCCTGTTCATGCCCCTACTGAGGTGGGCTCAGGATGTCTACGCACCACATACAATGGCCAGGTGGCTCCAGAGACTTGTGCCAACCAGGCCATAGATATAACAGCTCTTATGTTAAAGGGATCGTGCTAAAGGACTCGAGGAAAGGGTTTGTCTTCATTTCAGGATCCCTGCTTGTTGCCAGTGAATGGAAACATGAACATGATGGGCTGCTTACACAAATGCAGCGTTAATTACAAGACAACCATGATATATATTTTTTGTATTCTTTTTTTAAAATCTAAAGGGGTATTCCCATCTGGTCATTTCCCTTCCTAGCCTAAGTCTGGAAAACTGGCTGCGATTGCACGTCTTTCTATTCGCCCCTATGGGAGTGTGAAGCACAGACTCCCATAGAGGTGGATAGAGATGGCCACGCATCCGCAGCCAGCTGTCTATTACCTATGACTGACATAGACGTAGGCCTGGAAGGGAAATAGTCAGATAGGAAACCCTTAGGGGCCGTTCACACGGCGTTTTTGGATCCGAAATTGCATCCACAAATGCAGCATCGATCGGATCCTAAACGGATCCAACACGTATCCAACACGCAGCTGCATGTTTGGATGCGTGTTGCATGCAGCAGGATCGCACCCTATGGTTTATTATAGGGCTCCTGCTTAAAAACAGCTCCAACATGCCATGTGAACATCAGGGCTGTGGAGTCGGCAAGCTGAAGCCCCGACTCCTTAATTTCCCAAACCTCCGACTCCCGACTCCTGACTCCGACTCCTGACTCCCTCATACATGGCGCATGTTTAAGTGATAACTTTACTGTAGTAAAATGGTAACATCAGGCTGTTTATCACCTTATGATACAATAATCAAGCTATTTAGGTAGAACAAACACTTACAAGCAGAAGGGTAACAATGTTTTGATCTTTTGAACACTTGTGGGTAGAGTTGAAGAAAAAGCTGTATTTGTATCCAAGTCCAGTCTGCACCGACACTGGGAATGTGTAGAAAAGACCTGGGATCAGATTTTGGTCAAGACCTACTTGAATCTGATCGAGAGCCCAGAAGGATTCAGGCAGAGCTGAAAACCAAAAGGTGGATTTCCCAAATACTAATAATAAAAAATAACATTTTTATTTTTAGGAGCAAAACAGTAACAATGAAGTTATGGGAAAGAATCTGCAGAAGTAAGCAGATGCTAAATACTTGCAAGTCACACTTATGTATAAGATAGGTAAGATGACTGTATATAAAATTACAGTAGCCTCATGTACAAAGCTGTAGAGGATAGTAAGAGATGGAGCCTGAAAGTCACAAGTTCAAAACATTGTTACTATTTTGTTTGTCAGTGAAAAATATATTTATTGGATATGACTTTAGGACACAAAAAAATTGTAATTATGCAGAACACTGCAGGAACATTTGTGGAGTCTCTGAATTTGTTTCTGAGAAATAGTATCGCCTCCATCAGATCCTGCATACATGACCTCACATCTGATCTCATTATTTCCAGGCTAGAGAACGGCCCTCTACACTAACTTGGGTTGGGGGCAAAGCGGTGACCACAGGGGTAACATCTCTAACAATGTCAGGGTATAAAGGAATTGCCTCAGTCACAGCCAGTTTTGATGAATGGTTAAACCTTCTATTCTTTGAAAACAGGTGAATATTTTGCTAATCTGTTTGCCCTGGGGCAGAATCTTTCTCGGGGCACGCTTTGCCTGCCCCAGCCCAAAAATTACACTCCCAGTATGAGGCTGAAAATATGGGGAGCGGGAGCCCGGGCCCGGGCCCCAAATTTCCTCTTGCTCTTTGCATCGAATACGGGCCCAAACTTATTTATATTTTGAGAGTCGGAGCCCGGTGCTTTTAGACGACCCGCTCCTGAAAAATAGCCAAACTCTGACTCCACAGCCCTGGTAACATGCCTTTAGGGTGCTTTCCCAACGGGAAGGGACAAAAAGGGGTCGGTTTACCAAACCCGGGTATTTGTGCTTTTTTTGCGTCCGTCCCACGGCCCGGGGGGGGTAGGGGGGGTTTTTTCCATGGAGCCCTTGGCCTTTTTTCGGAGTTTTTTCAGGCGTTCTGCAAAACGCGAACCGCCGAAAAACCGCCGAAAACCCGTGCCGGGGGGGTCATGCCCTTAGACTTCTTCTGTACTTGCAGATGAACAGACTCTGCACTGGCCATGTGACAGTCGCACAGCCCGTTACAATTAGAGTGCTCTCACACAGTGTCATTTTGATGCTGTGCATTTCTGCAAAAAAGAAAAACGCGCCAAAATCGCAATGTGTGAAAGCGCCCTTACAGCAGTTCTCTGAGGTGTCACTTGTAATAAGCTGTGCACCTGTGCACTGGAAACAATGGCCCTTATTTATCAAAACTAATAGTTTAGGTGCTTTCACACGGTGAGTTTTTGGTGCTTTTTTATGTTGTTGTTTTTTTGTTTTTTTTTGCAGAAATGCACAGTAATTCCTGCTGTGCATTTCAGCAGAAAAAAAAAAATGCACAAAAAAACCCGCCCCCAAAAATGCACCAAAAACGCACTGTGTGACAGCACCCTTAGTCTGTCTGTGTTGCCCATAGCAACCAATCACCGCTCATATTTTTTTTTTCTTTAAAAAAATCTGCTGTGTTCCATAGCAACCAATTAGCTCGATGAGTTTTGACGGGTTCTTCCAAAAAAAAGACCTTTTTTTTTCCAAAAAATGGGGGCATTGTGTCTCCAGTTGCTGCAGCACTCCAGCTCCCAGCGTCCTAGGTGTTGCAGTTTTGCAGCAGCTGCAGAGCAGCGGTTCTGATTTGCATCATTCACCGCAAGTATTTTGTCTTTCTTTGCAGAAGTGCGTTAGCCCATTGACACAATCTTTTCTCGCAGCATCACAGCCGCAGAAATTTAAGGATAAAGATGAACACGGATAACTCTAATCTAATTTTCATGTACTATTTGGGAAAATTTTTTGGAAGGAACGGGCAAAATCAATAAATAAAAAGCA
Organism: Phyllomedusa bahiana; assembly: GCA_025379985.1. Classification (NCBI taxonomy): domain Eukaryota; kingdom Metazoa; phylum Chordata; class Amphibia; order Anura; family Hylidae; genus Phyllomedusa; species Phyllomedusa bahiana. The sequence continues at coordinate 161,060 of JAODAL010003260.1, forward strand.
CCCCAAGGGTTTTTTTCATTCCTGGAAAACGCTGCAAAGTTTGATTTACCAACATTTAGTGAAAAGTAAAATAAAACGGCTCTATAAAATGATAAGACTGCATTAGTAACCTTCCATAAATACTCCCAACCTAATGTATTCACCCTCCACGAGACGCAGCATTAGCAAGAAACATTATCTACCACTAATAAACTTTTTTTATGTACCGAGGAAGAAGTAGAAGAGTCGCTGGACTTATAGATCCGAGATACCCCCCCTTACTCCACTGGAGTACCGGGGGTCAGGCTGAAAGCCACTAAATGTGTCTGTCAGCTTCATATGGAGAAGGCTGCAAGACTGAGTACTGATGCCTCATACACTGACCCTGCTGTGTGTGTGATGGATGGATAGACAAATAGGTAGCTATAGATAGATATAGACAGACAGATAGATACAGTAGATAGAGAGATTGGTAGCTATAGATAACTATATAGATAGATATAAGTTGGGTAAGTAGATAGACACAGATATGAGAGAGAGCTATAGATGATAGATAGATAGTAGATAGATGGGTAGATAGATAGATGATAGTAGATAAATGACAGAAGTTGACGACAATAGATAACAGAGAGTGATAGATAGCTTAGATAGAGTAATAAATATAGACAGATAGATATAAGTTGGGTAAGTAGATAGACACAGATATGAAGTAGGAAGGGATTTTATAAAAGATGATAAGAGAGACAGAGGGAATAAATATAACGATAGATTAAGTTGGGGGAAATAGATGACACAGATATGAGATGATAGACAAAAAGGGAGCTATAAAATTGAAAAGATTAAAGATAGATATAAAATGGGTAAGAAATGACCAGATATTTATGGTGTACATAAATAGTAATTCTAGACAAAAAGGTAGCTGTAGAAGATATAGACGATAGATAAAAATGGTGGGATATGGATAAATGATAATAGATAATTGAAGATAGATAGATAGATAGGTAGATATAGATAAATATAGACGGATAGATACAAGTTGGGTAAATAGATAGACAGATATGAGGTAGGTAGATAGATATGATATTATTAGATAGAGATAGCGAGATGATAGATAAATGAAATTATTAGCGAGATAGAGAAAAATAGAATAGATGACAGATATGAGTTTATTAGATTGATAGATATAAGATCAAATAGAGAGACAGACAGGAGATTATTAGATAGTGAGATAGAGAATAATTGATATATAAATAGATATGAGATTGAACCGATATAAAATATAAACATAGATAAATAAAAGACAAAGATATAGACAAATTGATAGTACATAAATAGAAAGCTAGCCATTAGATAGAACACGTAATCACATATAAGAAACAAAATGATAGATAAATTGAGTTAGATAAATATGAGAGACAGAAAGGTTCACCAAAAAGTAGGTAGATGTTAAGATAGATAGGTAGAAAGATAGATAGATATGAGATAGATAGATAATTACAGATAGATAGATAGATAATTACAGATAGATAGATAGGAAGATGATAGTTTAAGATAGATAGATAAAACAGATAATAGGACTAGACAGTATAGATAGATAGGATGATGGATAGATATGATAGTAGGATAGATAGGATAGATGATAGATAAAAGTGAAGGACAGACAGATAGATAAGATAGATAGGATAGATAGATAGATGTGATGTAGATATGAGATAGATGATAGTAGATAGATAGATAGATTGAGATGATAGATAAACAGATGAAAGGAACAGTAGGTAGATAGATAAATAAGACAGACAAATAGATAAGATAGATGATGATGGATGGATAGATTGATAGGTAGGTAGATAGGTAGATGTTAGATAAACAGCTGGAAGGACAGACAGCACTTAAAGATTTTACTCTCCTCACTTCACACAAAAGCTCTTGTGCGCGTGGCTCTTACTTTAGAATTACTAGTGCAGGTTTCTATTGACCATCTAATTATGCTGAGTTCCATTTATAAACATGGCTAAACCACTAAGTTTATGGAGACTTTTTGTGCAGCTTTAATAGGATATTGATCGAGAGCACGGTTTGAGTGGACTGCCATTGAATTGTGTAATGGCATACAAAAGGCAAGGTCACTGCGACTGCTCATTCTCGGGCTGCAGGCTATTTTTTATTATAATCTTTTTCTTCCCTCTAATATCCTCTCTCACTCGAGTAGCAGAGCCAGGCACACGGTGCAGTGTGGGAGACATTTCTCACGCTGGAATCAGAGGAGCAGCCGGATGCTGAGTCCCCATAGACATGTTGCACCACGTCTCACAGTTAGCAGTGGGTTAGGGGATGGGTGATATTTGCTGTGGAGCTTTCCCTGACTTCACTCTGTATGACAAGCTCTTTAGAAGCATCACGTGTCCTGTGTTCTAGACCGGTCACTATATATGTCTGTCATGACTATCAGTCTGGGTCATTATCTGTACCAGGCAAATGCAAGGGCCCAATGTGCTTGGTGGACCCATGGTGATCTGGGTCCTGTTTCATGCTTTTTAAGACAAGGATGGGGTAAATGGGGGCGCACTGTGTTTTACCCAAGTGCCTACACATGCCTGCTATGCCCTGATCCAACTAAATCCTGCAGGATCAAGTAGTACTCTGTAGTTGGCCATAAATATACCAATGCTGGTAGCTGAGTGATCAACACCTACCTTCCCAGATTCACCCATTAACACGGACATGTAGGTAACAACATACATAGGCATATATTTTTTTAATAGATGGGAAGATGATCTGAGCCAGAGGTGTCTGCAGCTGCTTATCAATGGAAATCAAGACAGTTAAAAATTCCTATTTTCATTACATTTACTGTCCCCAGACAATACATTGTCAGTAGATCCCATTAAAATCTAAAGGATCTGCGGACAAGAACCTGGGGCGACATGTAAGAAACCTGGCGCCAACACCCCAGTTTCAAATTGCTTTAAAGTGTAGAAGGCGCCAGTATGTATGAAAGTGTCTCACAGCACTTTATACGTATCCCCTTCTATAGCAAAATTTGTCTCAGCCATACCATTTTGAAATTGATATAGATTTGAATGATAGTTATGCACCAAACTTTGGTGGATTAGTGCGTTTCGCACCAAATTTCATACAATTCTGGTGCAACACGCCCCCTGCAAACTTGGTGCACTCAAAAGTGTTGTGTCTGGTGCAGAATGCACCAACTGTTCATACTACAGAACAGTTCTACTGCCGAAAAACCTGTGCAGCTGCGTTCATTCATGTTGCCCATAATATCTCAGGTGCCATCAAACTGGTGACTGATTTTAGAGAAAATTCAATAAGCACACTGGACTCTAGACAATAAGGGTTACTCTCACCGACACACTGTAGCAAACTTTCAGGACTGGAGAGGGAGTTATGGAGACTGGATACAACTGTAACAAACTCTCAGCTGTGAAGAGTATTAGGGCATGTCCCCACGGCACAGGTTTGCGGCTGGTTTATCAGACGGTTTTGCAGACTGTCTAAAAAACCGGCCGCAAACGAGCACAACGGGGCTCTATGGAAAACCTGTGCAGCAGTCCCCACTGTACAGGTTTTCCGCATGGCAGCTTTTCCGCCCGCGGGCCGCCCGAAAACCATTGTACTTGCACATTCTTCCGTCTGGTCTTCAGACAGAATATGTGCATGTGAATGGGGAGGGCTTTTCTCCGCTCATCGCCGTCTCCCTGCGGCCGTGTGCACGGCACAAAAACCGGAAAGATACCAGTCGGATAAACCAACCGGTATTTGTCCATTGTCGTGTGAACGCACCCTTAGGGCTTGTCCCCATGTTATGGTATATTGGTCGGTTTTTCAGACAGTTTACGGTTTTAGAAACCATCTGAAAACTGGCAAGCAACGCTTCCTATAGACTTTAATAGAAAATCCGTGCAGCAGTCCCCACTGATTGGATTTTCCACTGAATGGTTTTTGACACCGCCGGCGGTCCGAAAAACTTAGAACATGTTCATTCTTCCGTCCGGTTTTCGGAAGGAATATGAACAAGTGAATGGGAAGGGGGACGGGCTTTTCTCCGCTCATCGCGGAGAAAAACCATCTCCCGACGGCCGTGTGCAAGGCAAGAAAACAGGACAAATACCGGTCTGTTGCCGTGGGGACACGACCTTAGGTCTGGTTGTGTTGGAGGTTTCATTGCTAATTTATGCCCCAGAGCTGGCGCCAGATCTGTTGACGAATACAGATGACAGATACCACTGCCTACAATGGGGTCCGTTGGGTTTTCAGAATGGTGTCCATCATTTTAACAGGAAAAAATAGCTCTACCAACAGAATCTCTGACAGAGAAGTGAACCAAACCTTAACTCCATGTGATATAAACAATAAGGGTGACATGTATGAAATTTGGCGTGTTAACGCCAAATTTCATGCGCCTAACATTAGTCTAGAATGCGCCTGATTTATGAACCCGTTCTACAGCCGGTCATAAATCAGGCGCATTCTAGCACTTGTACGACATTTCTTGCTCAGGAAAAGCACTGTGGAAGTGCTCTACCTGTTCCAGCAGTAATGCACAAGAAATGCTGAAGTGAAGCTATAAATGTTTAGCTTCACTACAGTTCTAGCATGCCCCCCCCCCCTGAGTTCGGGCGAATTACAATGTGCCGCGGGCGCTCTGTAATGCACCCCGGAGAGGTGAACAGGAGATTTAAAAATGTATGAACGGGGCTGCGCCTGATATCGGGCTGAAAAGATACCAGAGATCTGGCGCAGCCCTGTTCATACATGTCGCCCTAATTGTCTCTAATGATTGACAGCAAGCAGAGATCCTGAAAACTGAGAGGCATAAAAACACACAGTAAATTGGAAATGTATTTTAATTTGGCTACTAGGGGAGACATGTGTGAAATCTGTCTAGGTCAATGACTTTCTATGTTGCCCATAGCAACCAATCAAAGCTCAATTACTGTGCTTATTATGGGACCCGTGAAGAATTTTTTAAATGTGGAACCCAGTGACCTGCAGGCAATTTATTTTTTCAGAGCCCTGTATGGAATGAAAGGGGAGCTCTGACTGAATGTTTTGGGCAACATAGAAAGGGAAGTTCTCTCCTCAAGGAGAGCACCGAACGAACGGCTTGTAGAGTTATGTTTTGCCTTTTCGCCCTCTACTAAGCATCTGCATATCACAAGGCATTATGGGAAAGGGGCTGAGAAGCCCAAAGCGCCCTCTGTTGGATGTAACAAATCCTCAATTTGCTTTTGACCCACAGAGTCTTGAGAAAGCAAAAGGGATGTTAGCCAAGCCAGTATCTCTCATCTGCAGACAACGCTGTTTCGGGGTTTTTGTCCCTCATCAGTGCAGAGCAGAGCGATACTGGCTGGCTGGGTGGGAGTTTTCATACATAAGGCCCTAGGGGTCACTGTGTTATTGCTCTCTGCCTTATGTGCTCTATGCGATCCAAAAGGTGTGAAGATCTTCTCCAGTTTGCCCAGAAAAAAACTCCTTTAAACGGACTGTAATGACAGCGCTGGACGTCTTTTTAGTTGAAGATTTATTACAAATAGCAATTGGAATACGCGTTTCGTGTGTAGACCACACTTCCTCAGTTCCATACCTGTGGTCTACACACAAAACGCGTATTCCAATCACTATTTATAATAAATCTTCAACTAAAAAGACATCCAGCGCTGTCATTACAGTCCATTTAAAGAAGTTTTTTCTGGGCAAACTGGAGAAAATCTTCACACCTTTTGGATCGCTACTACCCTGACCCCGTGCATCGGGCGTACGGACCAAAACGGACAGATGGCTGCGGACGACCGTGATTCTTCGCTTCCAAATATTTGGATGCTTAAAAAAAGTGTTGTGCCTTCCATTGCACAACACTAGAAGGTTAGTGCTTAAAATAAGTACTAGTGGTTCTTATTCAAAAGTCGCAATATTGCGCTAGGGAGCGCGGTCTCGTTTTTGTTTTTTCTCTTTTATGTGCTCTATGGATAGATTCAGAATTCATGAAACACTAAATAAAGTGCTTATATTATAGTCCTTGATGCTGACTGGCTACACAGAAGAACCAATAGGGTATAGGGTGACAGCGATGAGCGCGGCACATGCACCTTACTGCAGTTGTGGGTGGCCTGGAAGCATGAAGGGCGTCAGACTTTGCCGACCTTTGTAGCACATCTGAATCCTATCGGAGACATTGCTGACTCATTACTGAAATGTGGCAACAAAGAAAAGACGCTTAAATAAGAACCAACTGTTCTCCTTCCTGAGCTTGTCCTGACTTGACCGCAAATTCTTTCTCAAAGCGGGACTCAAAGTTCTGATGGGTTTAATGTATTATCTGCAGCAGAGCAGCGTTATCTTATCTGCACTCAAGCTTGGCACTAAATATGTGGGGCGGGGGTAATTCTTTGTGTATGGTGCAAAGAGAATTCGACTTGTGGGTTAACTATTTAAAGTTCACCTGTTACCCAAGAAAAAGTGGTGTTGCCCCGAACAGGATTCAAACCCAGGGTCCCAGGGCTGGCCACTGATCCACTAGTGTCCCATCTATACTATAGACCAAACTTGCACAACTTGCAAGATATTGGGGCTAAAACCTCCAGGGACCTTTCCTGACCGCCCAGGTACATCCCAATTGCAGGCTGCAAGAAATCCTTCGCTTTGCTGCATATGGTCCGTGGGCCAAATGTTGTGCAGGCCTGCTCTAGGCTAAGGGTGCTTTCACACGGTGAAAAGTGTAGGATATCCAGCACGCAGCAAATGTTTCCCAATTAAAAACATAACAAAATTTATATAAGTTTCCATTAAAAGTTACAAGAAAAAAGCACTCGCTATGATCGCTATGAGTAAGGGCATATGTTATTTTGCGTCCGAAACGCGTTAGCGCTGCACCCTTGCAACCTTGTGTCTTGTAGTTACTAACCACTGCATATTGTTGCATCTGCTGGTGAGTGCTTTTTTTCTTGTAACTTTTAATGGAAACTTAAATAAATGTTGTTATGTTTTTAATTGGGAAACATTTGCTGCGTGCTGGATATCCTACACTTTTCATGTTACTTGCCGTATCTTGGAACGAGCATCCGCGCACTGCAAAGTATACAGGCGTGTGAAGGCTATCTCTTCTGTTTGTGCACTCTGCTTTCACACGGTGCATTTTTGATGCATTTTTTTATGCGTTTTTTTTGTGCAGGAAGGCAAAGCAATAAATGCTGTACATTGCTGCACAAAAAAAAAACTGCGTCAAAAATGCACTGTGTGAAAGCACCCCAAGACATCACCATTCCCCTGTGTGGGGAAAGGGAAAAGACAACTATTGGGGGCAACACAAGGTGAACACAAGGGGCGACATGTATGATTGGGATTTGCGCCTGATTTCAGGCGTATACTGCGCCTCACCGTGCCGACTCCACTGTCGGACGCAGGGATGTAAATATGTCCGGATTTCCCATTGGTAGCAATTCTAAGCTAATTGTTCATTATTTTAGCCTGATTTGGTGATGTATTTGCGGACGTAAATACGACCAGAACTAAACCCTGGGAACATAGAAACCCTGCTTGGAGAACTACAGCTCCTAGCAAGACCTGTGCTGTACTGGCTCTTGCTGTAGATACTAAATAGAATAAAAGGCGAATTAAGAAAAAATAAATCTTCATTTTTTTTTTTTTTTTTTTTAAAAAAGGACAAAAAATTAACATCAGTACAACATCAGCATTGGCTTCTTTAACCCCTTACCGCCGGAGCAAGTTTTGGCTCTCGGCAGGCCCATTTTTTAAATCTGTCATGTGTCACTTTATGTGAGAATAACTTTTTGACATTTTAAACCCTACCCATGTGATTCAGAAATTGTTTCTCTGACACACATTGTGCTTTAAGATAGTAAGAAATTTTGGTCAAAAATGTTGTTTTTTTTGTGAAAAATATCAAATTATCGTGAAAAATGTGAAAAAATTTCCCAAATTTCAAACTTCAAAAAATTTCTGCATGTAAGGACAGATAGTTATTCCCACTCAAAATTGTTTATAACTAGCATCTACCATAGTCTGCTGTAATTTGGCATCATTTTTTTTAATGTTTTTTTTTTTTTTACGACATTAGGGTGGCTTATAAATTTAGTGAAATTTTAAAATTTTTCAAGAAATTGCAATATACATTTTTTAGGCCAGTCCAGTTCTAACGTGATTTTGATTGGCCTGTATGTTAGATACCCCATAAATGCCCTCATCTAAGAAACTACACCCCTTAAAGTATTCAAAACCGCATTTAGGAAGTTTATTAACCCATTAGGTTTTCACAGGAATTAAAGCAAGTCAAGTGAAATTTAAAATTTAACTTTTTTTTGCAGATTTTCAAATTTTTATTACATTATTGACAAGAAATACGGTAAATGTGATCAGGGAAATGCAAATTAATATTGATTCCCAAGATTCTCCCGTTTTCAGAGATACCCCATATGTCCCCCTAGTGCATTATTTGGCTCAACCACAAGCCCCGAATAGGAGGAGCACCTACGGGAACTCTGGGGCCTCATTTTCATTACGATTTTATTTAGGGGCCATTTCAAGTTTGCGGACACCCTTTAAGGTTCAATACTTAATAAATACCCTAAAAAGACCCCAATATTGGAAACTACCCCCCTTAAGGAATATATCCAGAGGTGTAGTGGTATATCACCCCACAGGGGGTTTCACAAATTTTTTTTTTTGTTCGGCTCTGAAAATAAAAAAAATATATTTTTTTCCAATAATCTGCAATTTTAGCTGAAAATGTTTAATTTTTACAAGGAATCTTGGAAAAAAAGCACCAAAATTGTGTTACGCAATTTCTTCCAAGTTCGGCAATACTCTACATGTGGGTGTAAACTGCTGTTTGGGAGCATGGCAGGGGGTACAAAGGGCCGGGCGCACAGATATTGGTGGGGCCATTTCGCATCTGCAAAGCCCCCAAAGTACCAGAACAGGTGAAACCTTCCAGAAGTTTCCCCATTTTGGATTCAACACCCCTCAGGGATCTCATCTAAGGGTGTATTTTTCATTTTGGGCCCCCACAGGTGTTCCGTAGTTTTTTTTTAGCATTGGGCCATGGAAAGGGAGAGGGGGGGGGGGACGCAGTTCCGCCATTTTTTTTTGGGCTTTATTTTTACAGTATTCGCCATTTCAGGATAAATGACGGATAACTTTACTATGGGGGTTGGTACAATTACAATGATATAAATTTTATATAGTTTTTTATGTTTTATTACTTTTACACAATAGAAGCGAGTTTTATAAAAAGTTGCGTTTTTTAGTTGTGAGATTCTGACAGCCATAGCTTTCTTAATTTTTTGGATTTTGGAGCTGGTTGTGGGGTTGTTTTTTGCGAGATGAGTTGATGTTTTTTTTGGTACCATACGGGGGGCATGTGATACTTTGATCACTTTTTATTAAGGTTTTGTGAAGCATTTTGTACAAAATACAGCAATCCTGGTTTGTGGTTTTTTTTTTTTTATTTTTTACAGCGGTCACTGTGCGGTTTAAATGACATGCTAGTTTTACTCAGCAGGTTGATTTCGATTTACAGCATACACATTTGTATATTTTTTTAATGTTTTACTGCTTTTTACACAATAAAAACACTTTTATTTGAAAAGGAAAACACTCTTTTAATTCCCCCAGTCTGAGAGCCCTAACTTTTTTTTTTTTTTCCCGTTTATGGAGCTGTTAGGGACTTTTTTTTGGGGATGAGTTGACCCTTTTAATTGGTAACATTTTTTTGCGGACAAAAAAATTTATGATCGCTTTAAATCCGTTTTTTGGAAAGGCAGGGTGAAGAAAATACTGCAACCTAGTAGTGGTTTTTTTTTTTTTTTAATAGGTTCACCGTGCAGTATCCGTGACAAGTTTTTTTTTTACTCTGTGGGTTGAAAAAGACGATTACGTGATACCCAATTTATGTAGTTTTTTTATTTGAAAGCACAATTTTTTTTGGAAAAAAAAAAGTGTTTTTATTTTTGTAAAACAATATTTATGCATCGCTATCTTTAATAGCAGAACTTTTTAATTTTTCGTATACAGAGCTGTGTAAGGACTTTTTTTTGCGGGATGAACTGACGTTTTAATTGGCACCACTTTGATGTTGATATGAGTTTTTGATGACTTTTTACTCCATTTTATGTGCTGCGGATGAACAAAAATCGCAATTCTGTGACTGTTTTTTGGGATTTTTTTTTTTTTTAAGGCGATCACCGTATGGGTTAATTAACATGGGCAGATTTATTGAGTGGGTTGCTACGCACGCGGCGATACCAAATATGGGTACTTTAAATTTATTTTTTATCTTTTTTGGGTTGATTGGCCGTTTGTAAAGGGGAAAAGGGGATGTAACGGTTTTATTTTATCTTTTTTGTTTGTGTTTTACTTTTTCACACTTTTTACACTTTTCCCCCAGGGGGAATTGCAGAAGATCGTCAGATCTTCATCAATAGGAGATCAGCAACAGCTTTTAGCTGTGTACGGTCTCCATGACAACTGTCAGTCCGCTGCCCACAATGCATTGTGGGCATCGTGAGTCCCCCAGACAACCCGGATGCTGTCATTCGCTCGGGCTGTCTGGTAGGAGATACAGTACCGGCGCTAGCGCCGTTACTGCGTGGGATCGCGGGCAGCAGGAGCTCACTCCGGCCGTGGGGATGCGGCATGATGCCAGCGGTAATATACCGCGGTTTCCCTGCCGCGATCTTGCGCGCTCCGCCTGTGATCGCCTTGACGTACCCATATGTCAATTTGCGGGAACCCCTTACCGACATTGCCGTATGAGTACGGCAAATGTCGGTTAGGGGTTAATGTAAAATTAGTTTAATTCTCTCCCTTTTTTAAGACCTTTTCTAGCTGATATTTCTTTCGTTTCTGATCTTATATATATTTGCTTTCATTTTAAATGATCAACTTTTTCTATACATTGAAATTGATTTTATTCAACTTTGATTTTTCACTTTATTCATTCATTTGAAAGACAACTCTTTTTGCTCTTCACTAACATGTTTAATGATTTTTCCCTGATTTCCAGCCTGTCTAGAATCGTAATACATGTTAGGCGCATTCCTTCTGCGCCTAAGTCCCGCAATGCGTCTCACACACTGGCGAGGCGCGGGGAACCTTACACCGCATGTATGAGCGCACCGCGGGGGCCGACATAAATCAGGCGCAGCTTTCACTAAAAACCCCATGAAAACGGGCGCTGCGACGCGCCGATCTTCACACATGTCGCCCAAGGGGTGAATTTTTTTGTGATTGAAGTATACTGCAATTCTGTGCTTTTAAGTTTTTTTTTCCTCCCTATTGAATTCAATGGGAAATAACAGCAAATGTACGCAAACTATGTGCACACCTTATAACTTTTTTTTTTTAGAACTTTTAAGCCCTCCTCCCCCGTCTTTTCAAGAGCCTTGTGAGTGCGTGGGTGTTAGTTATATATCTGGTATTTTATGTATGCGACCCCACTGAAGAGGTGAGAACCTGTCGAGTGGTTTATGCTACTCTACCTGAAAGCTGGATATTATAAATGGAGAGAAGCTGAGCACTGGGATATATAGGTTTATATGATGTGGAGTAGGATTTCTGGGTAAAAAGCAGAGAAAATCTTAAAATGAAAAGTGAACGTACCACAGACCCCCCTCCCACATACAGTAACAGTTGGCTCTGAAAACACTGATACAGGGAAAACTGGTTGGGGTCAGCAGGATGTCCACTGTCAAGGGAACTTGTCACATAGATTATGCCCCCCTTGCTAAGGACAGAACAAGCTAGTGTCAGACCTGCTGTTTCCAGCGCTGTGTCCCTTATTCTGTAAGATGCTGAAGTTTTAGAGTATTTATTGCTTAAATCTGAAGTTTTCAACCAGAAAAGAGTCATAAAAAGAGTCAGTTTTTTCAAACCCCGCCCACCTGAGGCTAGCCCCGCCCACCTCGACTGATAAACCTATTACTTTGAATAGGTAGAAACGTGAATGACTGGCAGTGGGCGGGGCTGGCCTTTGGTGGGCGGGGCTAACACCTGCTCATGAATAAGATTTGAGGGGTAAATGTTCTAAAACTCCAGCATCTTACAGAACAAGGGACACAGTGCTGGAAACAGCAGGTCTGACACTAGCGTGTGCTGCCCTCAGCAAGGGGGGCATAATCTATGTGACAGGCTCCATTTAAGGAGACAGCGCACCCTAAAACAAGCGGGACTTTAGGTATAGAACCTACCAGGCCAGACTCAAGCTGGGACTTCTAGTACTCCACAAGTGTTAGCAGAGGCTTGGATTTACACCAACCTACACTTTATTGGTGAGTGCAAACTAATTCTAGACTGGCATAAGCTTGGATAGAAACAATGCTTGGCCAGTAACTATAAATGCTGGGATTTGTAGTCCTAAAATTTCCACAGATACATTGCTTTACATACATTCCTAGGCCTTGGTGGTTAATGATTACCCATGCTGGGACTTGTACTTAGCCAGTAACAATGTTTTTGGAACACATCTTTAGTCCTTGGTGATCAGAGACGGTAAATGCTGGGACTTGCGGTTCTACAACAAAAGGTCTAGGTGCATGGTTTTAATTCCAAGACATGTGGTCAGTGTCAACACATAGTTACATAGTACAGTTGAAAAAAGACGTATGTCCATCATGTTCAACCAAGGGTGGGAAAAGGTGGCGATGAAGGGAAGGCGATAGGAAATGTTTAAGCTTTGTTTCTCCTATTGATGCAGATGTTGGAACCCACAGGACATAAACCAATCTGTCCTAAAGGAATATTTCATTCCTGATCCCAAAATTGCCATCAGACTGAACGTTCCAGAACTGGCAGGAGCTCAGGTATAGACAATACTGGGTCAGTCCCCTGCTGGAACCTGTAGTACTCCCTAGGGTTGGATAAAATTCAGGACATTGGTTGAATGTGACAGCCCATTCCAAGACTGGCAGAAGGTTACTGTATTTTTCGGACTATAAGACGCACACCCCCCTCCCCCCAATTTGGGAGGAAAATGGTGGTACGTCTTAAAGTCCGAAAAATACGGTAGGTGCGTCTTATGGTCTGGTGCCTCTTAAAGTCCGAAAAATACGGTAGGTGCGTCTTATGGTCTGGTGCGTCTTAAAGTCCGAAAAATACGGTAGGTACAGACAGTTGTGAGTCAGTAATCAACAGTGCTGGGACTTATAGTTCTCCAATAGAAGAGGCCTAGGCTTGGATACAATGCCAAGCATTGTTCAGAGGGGCCCTGTTTGTTTAACTGGCAAAAGTTTGTGCAAAGACAGTTGTGGGCCAGTAGTCAGCCATGCTGGAAGTTGTAGTCCTTCAACAGCCGTGGTCTTGGATACAACTTTGGACATTGACTGAAAGTGACATACTGGGACTGGCAGAAGGTTGGGTACAGATAGTTGTGGGCCAGTAACCAACCACGCTAGGACTTGTAGTTCTCCACCAGCAGTGCCAGGCGTTTGGGTATTAGGTATTCTACTTCCTTATTGCCTCTTAACCTTCCCTTGGTGTCTTAGTATGCAGGTCACACGGGCGTAATCCGCACAATGTAATCTATTTCCCTTTTAGGGACTTCTGTTTTATGGATGGATCCGAGGAGCGGAGATTAGTTTTGGGACCCAGTATTTATACCTGCTATGAGGTCAGACACTGCATCCTATCTGCTTCTCTGCTCCTCGGCTCACGCTGTAAATTTTCAAGCAATTATACAAATTGACTTTATACGACATTTGCAGAGGTCACAGCATACTATATACATTACTGCTTCCTGGAGCTCTATCAATTGTGCTGTGAATACGGAGAGTACACGGCTGCTGGGGATGGAGACGCAATGAATTCTAAGTACTGTTAAAAAAAATAACAAACACCTGAATTGGCGCAGAGATATCCTTTGAAATAAGGTGCGGTACTGTCCCTTTAAATGCTGCAGCAATTGTAGCAAAATAAACAAATACAATGTATAAAAACAACACAAATAAGGAAGTGGTTACTTCAAATTCTACAACTTAAAGGGACAGCGGCCTGGGATTATCTTCTTTTGTTTAGCCATTTCTTGGTCATCTACATGATTAAGAAATCCGGGTGACCCCAGTAGCTGACACCATAATGCCCATAGGGGGTTCTACAGACCCTAAAAAGCACACTGTTATACAGAACTACACCCCCTGTTTAAGTGTTCAGTCTTTTCTATTCTGGTTGTTTTTATTATGAACCAGGAGCATCAGGTTGAACAGTAGTGTCAAAACTCCACACGTCTATATGGTTCTCTCCCCAAGGAGAGATGTTCCCCTTTCTGAGCCACTCATTGCCTCCCACCCAGACAGCCAATGCACTCTGCTCTGCACTGATGAGGGGCAAAACCCCAAAACAGCTGTATGCAGATGAGTGACATTGGCTTGGCTAATACCTCTTTTGCTTTCTAAAGATTCGGTGAGTCTGAAAAAAATTGAGGATTTGTTACAGCCAATAGAGGGCGCTTGAGCTTCTCAGCTCCTTTCCCATGATGCCACGTGATATGCAGATGCTTAGTGGTGTTTAAAAGTAAATTCAAAACTCCACATGACTATATGGTGCTCTCCCCAAGGAGAGATGTTCCCCTTTCTGAGCCACTCATTGCCACGCACCCAGCCAGCCAATACACTCTGCTCTGCACTGATGAGGGGCAAAACCCCGAAACAGCTGTATGCAGATGACTGATATTGGCTTGGCTAATATCCCTTTTGCTTTCTAGAGATTCGTTGAGTTTGATGCAAATTGAGGATTTCTTACATCCAATAGAGGATGCTGGAGCTTCTCAGCTCCTTTCCCATAATGCCTTGTGATGTGTATAAAGCAATACTCCATATGGCAGGTAATAGTGCAACTTTGGCTGTGTTTTACCAAACTTTCCATGAACCCTGCAAGCTACATAAATCTATATTACTACATAATGGATAGCTGCCTGTGGAGTAGCCATTCTTATTATATATTAGCTTCTTTCAGTTCAGGCCCTATTCACATAACGTTTTTGCCCCCCAACAGAAAAAATTTTTTCCAATAATTTACCTTGGTGTCCCATGGACGGGGCCCCAAGGGTTCTATAGGGCAGGTGTAGTCCGATTGGACTACGTCTGCCCTTTTTAGAGTGGGTTTAAAATGTTTTGTATAGGGGGCAGGTATCTGTCGGGTTTCCTTTCAAAAAAGAGGTTCTTTGGTACGAAAGAGTTTTTTCCCGACCAACTGGGTAATAAGCAGATTAGCCCAGTGGGACGTTGCCTAATTCCCCGCTTTTAAATTTTTCCTGGGGCCTAAGCACGTAGACTGCGTTACTGAGCCCCCAATAAAATAACAAAGATATGGTTTGGGGAAATACTGCTGGGTTACGTTGCCCCAATCCCCCAGGGGTTCAGTATCCACCAAGAAAATTTTTTATGGTCCCCCGCCCGATAACTTAAACGTTGCAAAAAGGTAGTGTAACCCAAACCCCAAACAAAATTTCCTATTGGAATAAAAGTGGGGTGGGCCAGTTTTTTTTCCCGTGTACAAAGTTTATATGACCCGAATTTAAAGGAAAAAGTGGCCAATTTAATTTGTCTACAGAAACTCATCCCCGGTCAAGGCCCCCCTCCACGGGTTTAAATTTCTTCTTGGGTATTTTAACACGAGTCTGGGCGAATACGGACCGGCCAGTACATGTGTTTCGGGAGCTCGCGCTAACACGCCGCAGTCCCCAGGGCACGGGGGAAAGGGGGGGGGCAGCCCTGGGGCCCCATGACACGCATTAATCGGGCGCTAATCGGCGAAAGTAATTGACATGCATTATTCCCTCGTGTACAGTACGATTGTATTGTAGGGGGGGAGAGGGGTAACCAAGGGGTTTCTTGAGAGCTATGGATTACCGTAATTTTGTCGAAATTCCCCCTGTGAACACACCCTTATAAACCTAAGGATCCCAAATGAAAAAACAAAGCAATGTAAATGGGGCTTAGTTTGGGAACCATAACCAAAGTTTTCAAAAAAAAACCTTTGGCCTCGTCCCACAGCACGGGGGTTTTTTTTTTGGTTTTTAAAAAGTTGCAAACCGGCTGACAAACTTTAACATGGTCCCTACTGCAAGGATTTTTCCTCCCGGTGGTTTTTTCAGACTACTGGCGGTCCGAAAAACATAGAACATGTCCGGTTTTCAGACGGAATATGAACATGCCTATGCGAAGGTGAGGAGAAGAGCCGTCCCCCTGCGGCCGTGTGCAGGGCCCGAAAACTGCAAATACCAGTTGGATAAACCGACCGGTATTTGTCCCGTACTATGGGGA